>OZ012735.1:597606509-597844729 GCA_963859935.3 Lathyrus sativus | reverse complement strand
CACAAAACCCAGAACCTTCAAGAGGAAACCACCGGAAAGCTCATAAGCACACCAGAATTCGTGGTTCCCTCTGGCGACAAATGTCACTGTGCCACTACCAGGATTAGCTAAAAGCATACAAAGTTTCTAAGTCCTAAATTCCTGACAGTCACTACGGCACCAACAGCAGAGAAAGTGGCCAAACTACCGTCTGCCACCAACAACCACCATAAAATGCCCTAAAACTACTTCGTAGCAACCTAAACCACATGCAATCTAAGGAACAAAAATAAGCAAAACAAATAACAAGTAAGGAATCAACATACTTACATGGTCGGGGATGGAGTTTCTAGGTTTAAATGGTGGTCGGACGGAGCTCGGCGGCGGCGGGGCAGGGAACAGAGAACAGAAGATGAAGGAAGAAAGAGAAGCAAAAAATACAAATGAGCATACCCTCACTCAATTTATAGGCAATTCCAGGCACGTGCACGAGCACGCACGGCTAGGGGCATCATCATGACCCTAGCCTAACCATCATTACGCATTAAAAGAAGCATACGACTCGAGGCACACGTAGCGCTTCACCTCTTCAAATCCCATCAACTATTGGTCTCCCTGTACCGCGAACTCCCCGATAAGCAGCGTAACAGATGCCCAGGCACAGATTCCTTCGAGCACAAGGTGACACCTCCACCTCTGCGGTTAGCGATGACCTTGCTCGGAAAGCGGACTACCCTTAAGTCATCACTCCAATGCTCGGGAGCAACGACTTGGAGGGCTACTGTTCTGGACTAGCCCAATGACTAGGCATAGCTCAATCTACTTCTGCTCCCAAAACGGCCCAATTGCCTAAGTCCACCCAATTTGGGGGAAGCATTTACCTTTCTGCCCCTCCAACAGGAGAGGCTGACCAATTTACCCTTGGTCACAACACTTCTCCTCGGCAGTCCTTGCCCATCACACACGGTTCATGTAACACCCTTCTAAACCCCGTGGAATATATATAAATGATCAGAGTAAGTTATCATGCATCTCAAATAAAGGTTTCACATATAATTCAAAACATCACACATATACTTGTCATGCTCAACAACACTTAATATAAATTCATGCTTTTCATATACTTTCACATAACAAGTAGCAGCGTAATTAATTCAATTATAAATTAACATAATGAAAGTCTCATACTCATCTCATTCATAATCAATACTTAGGCATAAAGCATATACTCCACATAATTCAAATAAACATAAAAACATAAAATAGAGTACATAATGTATCTCTCAAACATAAACCGAAATATCCCCGTGTTACATAATCAGAGCACGACTCAACCCAAAATAAATAAAGAACTAAATAAGCTACTCCAAAGGCTACCTCGTGCTAGAAGCAACTCTACTCCTTGATACCTGAGCGATGTCGTATAAAATATTATTCCAACAAAAGGGTGAGAATTCACATAATTATTGAAATCATAAGATAATAATTAATTTTAAGGCATACAAGTATAATCACAATAATTCTCACACTTCAAAGTTTCATCAACAAAGTATCACTCAATTAATCATACCATTCAAAATTATATACACACAATCCACAATTTCACCAATTCAACAATTCACATAGATACACATAATCTCATATCACAAACATATACACAATGAGACTTAATGCAAGACTCAATGCAACTCATGCCATGTGGTACCAACACTTGTTATCATTTTTCGGTTTTTACATTTAAACCGATTCCGTTCCCTAGACCAATAATGCATAAAAGCCCATTCCCTAAGCTTTCAAACTCCGCTCTAGGTTTGGGACAAGTCACTAGCTCCCACAGAACTAACAAACATTGCCTCTTGACACAAATGATGTGTGTGCAAGTTCAACAACCATATACAATTAATACCATTCCCTAATCTTAACATTCATACATATCTTTAATAATTCATCACACTTGAATTACCACACAATTACACATACTTGCACATTTTTATGAATCATCCACACACAATTCACTTTCAAATAGTATTCAACATATTTTACAATACAATCACAACTGTATTATCATTAAAAAACAATAAATATCACGAATTTCATATTGTCACACAAAAAATATACTTATACAAGCAAACATACAAGTACTCGATAATTATCTATAATAATTTCACAACCGGCAGCAAACAGTGCAATAATTCATTAATAGAACATATACACAACTGACTTCCCAAACATATTAGATATCAAAATATTGGGCAACCAATTCTATTATCTATATATATATATATATATATATATATATATATATATATATATATATATATATATATATATATATATATATATATATATATATATATATATATATATATATATATATATATATATATATATATATATATATATATATATATATATATATATATATATATATATATATATATATATATATATATATATATATATATATATATATATATATATATATATATATATATATATATATATATATATATATATATATATATATATATATATATATATATATATATATATATATATATATATATATATATATATATATATATATATATATATATATATATATATATATATATATATATATATATATATATTATAGCTCTATTAATTAGCTTTCCAATGCTTCGAATGGGTACCAAAACAGACGCACGGATCAAAAGTTACGTCCATTCTGCCATCACTTACTATAGGTTCGCTACTGTTCGCATCGCGACTTTTGCTATGCGAAATACAGCTCGCATCGTGACGTCCGCTATATGAAATATAGCTTGCTTCGTGGCTCATTATAGAATGTAAACCATGGCCTTTCACTACTGGTTTGCTACGCAAAATATAATTCGCTATGCGGACTCTCCCAGACACAGCAAACTAGAAAAGTGTGACTTTTATAGTTTGGAGGCCTTCCGGACCTCCGAATTCGATTCCAAAAAGTCCTAGTTCCAGAATTTTAAATACTACCATTATATAACAATTATAACATACCACAACATATATTTAAGGATCCTACCATCATACATCATGTAATCATCAATTTCAAAACCATAGAAATTAGAGATTTTGATCCTAAATACTACCCATTATACACTATCATACAATTCCATAACCATGTAAATACCCATCCTTACCTTGACTTTTGATGATTATTGAGATCTCTCTCTTGGTCCTTCTCTTCTTCTCCACTTCTCTTTCCCTCTTACCTTTCCTCTTTACTAATTTTTCTCTCTTTCTATTCTTTTGTTAAACCCTAACATTGTCTTAATCAATTAGGCTTAACTCAACCCACTTTCACTTACTATTCACACACCTAATTAAGCCCAACTAAATAATCTAACAATTCTACATTATCCTACCAAATAGAATAAACCAATTAATTTAATTAATTCAATAAATCACATATTTAGATTAAATCAATTAAATTAAATAAGTCAATTAATTCATATAAATCAATTAATTCATATAAATTCAATAAATCAAATAATTTATTTAAATCAAATAATTCAAATAAATCACATAAATTAATTAATTCAAATAAATCACATAATTCAATTAAATCCATTAAATCAAATAGGCACAAAATTACACAATTAATAAATTAATTTAATAAATAAATAATTACTAAAAATGGGGTGTTACAACCCTCCCCCATGTAAAAGATTATCGATCTCAAAAATTACCTCAAATGAATAACTCGGGATAAGACTCCCTCATCTAACTCTCAAGCTCCCAAGTCACATTCCCTCCAGCTGGTCCTCCTCCAGCTACCTTCACCAAAGCAATCTCTTTACTACAAAGTTGCTTCAACTCCCGTTCCTCTATCTGCATAGGTGATGTCTCCACAGTCAGGTTATCTCTCACCTGCACATCATCTACTTGGACTAGATGAAACGGTTCCGTAATGTATTTCCTCAACTGAGATACATGGAACAAATCATGGAGATTAGAAAGCGACGGCGGAAAAACAATCTAATAGGCCACTTTTCTTATCCTCTGCAAAATTTGGTATGAACCGATAAAATGCAGCGTTAACTTACGTGACTTCAACGCTCTACCAACACCAGTTACAGGAGTAACTCGAAGAAACACATGATCTCCCTCTTAAAACTCAAGTGTTTTCCTCCTCTTGTCATGATAACTCTTCTGATGACTCTAAGAAATCTTCATCTTCTCCTGAATCATCTTAATCTTATCAGTAGTCTGTTGGACTATCTCAGGTCCAACTACAACACTCTCTCCCGACTCATACCAACACAATGATGTCCTACACCGCCTACCATACAATGCCTTAAACGGTGCCATTCTGATACTCGAATGAAAATGGTTGTTGTAGGTAAACTCAATCAAAGGCAAGTAGCTATCCCAATCTCCTCCTTTCTCTAACACACAAGCTCTCAAAATATCTTCAAGTGACTAAATCGTCCTCTCAGTCTGACCATCTGTTTGCAAATGATAAGTAGAACTCAAACGCAACTTCGTATCCAAAGCACTTTGCAAACTCTCCCAAAATCTCGAAGTAAACCTCGAATATCTATCTGACACAATGGTAGATGGAATACCATGCAAACTGACAATCCTCTAAATGTCTAGCTTTGCTAACTTCTCAAACGGGTAATCCATTCTCATTTGAATAAAGTGAGCAGATTTCGTTAATCTATTCACAATAACCCAAATAACTTCATAATTACTCGATGGTCTAGGTAAACCAGACACAAAATTCATTGATATGCTATCCTATTTCCACTCAGGAATAGATAATAGTTGCATCAAACCTGACGATTTTTGATGTTCGATCTTCGACTTCTGACAAATAAAACAAGAATACACAAATTCTGCATTTTCTTTCTTTATACAAGGCCACCAAAATACTTTCCTAAAATCTTGATACATCTTAGTAGCACCGGGATGAATACTCAATCCACTACGATGCCTTCCTCAAGAATACTCTTCTTCAGCTCAACAATATCTGGAACACAAACTCTATCACGACATCTCATGATACCGTTCTTATTAATCTGAAAATCACCACCTTGACCTTGATTGATCAAAGTCAACTGATCTACCAAACTCAAATCATATTTCTGACTTTCTCGAATCTCATCAAGAATATCAATAGTAAGCTTCAACACACTAAGCTTCACTCCATAAGAAGTCTCTTCACAAGCCAAAATTATATCTCGAAATTGCTCAATCATTTCTAACTCTTTTACCATCATCATCGACATATGCAAAAATTTCCTACTCAATGCATCAACTACCATGTTTGCTTTACCTGGATGGTAATTCAAACCAAAATCATAATATTTCAGAAGTTCCAACCATCTCCTTTGCCTCGCATTCAATTCTTTCTGATCAAAGAGATACTTCAAACTCTTATGATCACTAAACACCTCAAATCTTCAACCAAACAAATAATGCCTCCAAAGCTTCAACACAAATACAACAGCGACCAACTCTAAGTTATGCGTTGGATAATTCCTCTCATGCACTTTAAGTTTCCTTGAAGCATAAGCTACAACTTACTGATGTTGCATCAACACACCTCCCAAACCCATCAAAGAAGCATTACAATACACAACAAATGGTTTTGCCGGAGTCGGCAAAATAAAAACAGGAGTTGTTGCCAATCTTCTCTTAAGCTCTTGAAAACTTTCTTCACACTTTACATCCCAAACAAAAGCTTGACCTTTCCAAGTCAACTGTGTTAACGACAAAGATAACTTGGCAAATCCTTCAATGAATTTCCGATAATAACCTGCCAAACCATGAAAGCTTCTAATCTCAAAAACTGATTTCAGAGCTTCCCACTGCAATACCGCTTCAACCTTCGACAGATCAACTGCACTGCCTCTACTCGAAATCACATGGCCAAGGAAACTCACTTATTTCAACCAAAACTCACACTTAGAAAGTTTAGCATACAACTGTTTCTCTTTCAACACTGATAACACAATTTTCAGATGCTCAGCATGATCCTCATCACTCTTCAATATATCAAAATATCATCAATGAACACAACCACAAACTTGTCCAAATACGGATGGAAAATCATGTTCATGTACTCCATAAATACACCTGGTGCATTAGTCACACCAAATGACATCACATAATATTCATAATGACCATACCTCGTTCTAAAAGCAGTCTTCTGAATATCTTCAACCTTCACACAAATATGATGATACTCATACCTCAAATCTATCTTACTGAACACACTTGCACCAACCAACTGATCCATCAAATCATCAATCATCAAAAGTTGATACTTATTCTTAATAGTCACCTTATTGAATTGTCTATAGTCCACACAAAGCCTCATAAAACATTCTTTCCTCTTAACCAACAAAACTGGTGCACCCACACGATGATACACTCAGACGAATGAATCTCTTCTCAAGCAGATCTTTGAGTTGACTCTTCAACTCTTTCAATTCCTATGCAGACATATGATATGGAGCCATCAATACCGAACTAGTCCCAGGAACTAAGTCGATCGCAAACTCCACTTCATGTTCCGACAGTAAATCACTTACTCATAAGCAAAAACTTCTGGAAAATCACAAACAATTGGCAAAACACCAATTGCCCCACTTTCACTAACACTCAAAGTTGCCATCAACATAAACATCTCAACACCATTCTGCACCGACTCATCAAAACAATCTGTAAGCACTTGGCTTAACTCCAAACAATTCACTGCACACGCCATCTAAGCTCGCAAGACACGTCTATTCCTTCCAACTTGATCTCGTCTACTATCAACAAGAGATTAAGGGTGATTAGTTCCTTAATTTGTCAATAGACCGCGGACAATCATGATGGAGAATAAACCATCTTTACTAAACTATAATAGCTTTCAACAACATACTGAGCCACCACTCCACACTTGAAGCATCTTGGAGAAGCACAAGCTTCTCCCCCACTTGTTTCAATCCCACTCCTGCAGACAAAGGTTAGAAAAAAACGTGTACCGAAAGTGTTTTCACACATATGTCGCATACTAGGGAACAAACAACATTAGACAATCTGGCCAGATGGACCGACCTACTCTAATACCACTAATGTAACACCCTTCTAAACCCCGCGGAATATATAAAAATAATCAGAGTAAATTATCATGCATCTCAAATAAAGGTGTCACATATAATTCAAAACATCACACATATACTTGTCATGCTCAATAACGCTTAAAATAAATTCATGTTTTTCATATACTTTCACATAGCAGATAGCAGCGGAATTACTTCAATCATAAATTAACATAATGAAAGTCTCATACTCATCTCATTCATAATCAATACTTAGGCATAAAACCTATACTCCACATAATTCAAATAAACATAAAAACATAAATTAGAGTACATAATGTATCTCTCAAACATAAACCGAAATATCTCAGTGTTACATGATCAGAGCACGACTCAATCTAAAATAAATAAAGAACTAAACAAGCTACTTCAAAGGCTACCTCGCGCTAGAAGAAACTCTACTCCTCGGTACCTAAGCGATGTTGTATAAAACATCATTCCAATAGAAGGGTGAGAGTTCACATGATTATTGAAACCATAAGATAATAATTAAGTTTAAGGCATACAAGTATAATCACAATCATTCTCACACTTCAAAGTTTCATCAACAAAGCATCACTCAAGTAATCATACCACTCACAAGTATATACACACAATCCATAATTTCACCAATTCAACAATTCCCATAGATACACATAATCTCATATCACAAACATATACATAATGAGACTCAATGCAACTCATGCTATATGGTACCAACACTTGTTATTAATTTTCCGTTTTTACATTTAAACCGGGTCCGTTCCCTAGACCAATAACACACAAAATCCCATTCCCTAAGCTTTCAAACACCGCTCTAGGTTTGGGACAAGTCACTAGCTCCCACAGAACTAACAAGCATTGCATCTTGACACAAATGTATGCGTGTGAAAGTTCAAAAAGTATATGCAATTAAGACCATTACCTAATCTTAACATTCATACATATCTTCAATAATTCATCACTCTTGAATTACCACACAATTACACATACTTGCACTTTTTTATGAATCATCCATACATAACTCACTTTCAAATGGTATTCAACACATTTTACAATACAATCACAACTGTATTATCATTACAATAAGAAATAAATATCATGAATTTCATATTGTCACGCCAAAAATATACTTATACAAGTAAACACACAAGTATTCGATAAATTATCCACAATAATTTCACAACCGACAGCAAACATTGCAACAATTCATTAATATAACATATATACAATTGACTTCCCAAATATATTAAATATAAAAATATTAGGCAACCAATTATATTATCAATAATATGTTATACCTTTATTCATTAGCTTTCCGACACTTCTAATGGGGACCAAAACGGATTTACGGATCAAAAGTTACGTCCATTCTGCCATCACTCGCTACAGGTTCGCTACTGCTCACGTCGTGACTTTCGCTATGCGAAATACAGCCCGCATCGTGACGTTCGCTATGCAAAATACAACTCGTATCGCGACTCATTACATAATGTAAACCATGGCCTTTCGCTACTGGTTGGATACGCTATGTGGACTCTCCCAGATAGCAAACCAGAAAAATGCGATTTTTGCAGTTTGAAGGCCTTCTAGACTTCCGAATTCGATTCCGTAAAAAGTTCCAGTTCCAGAATTCAAAATACTACCATTATATGACAATTATAATAGCGCACAACACATATTTAAGGATCCTACCATTATACATCATGTAATCATCAATTTCAAAACCATAGAAATTAGGAATTTTGATCCTAAATATGATACTATCCATTATATACTATCATACAATCCCATAACCATGTAAAGACTCATCCTTACCTTGACTTTTGATGATTCTTGAGTTCTCTCTCTTGGTTCTTCTCTTCTTCTCCACTCCGCTTTCCCTCTTGCCTCTTTCTTCCTCTTTACTAAGTTTTCCTATCTTTCTCTTCTTTTGTTAAACCCTAACATTGTCTTAATCAATTGGGCTTAACTCAACCCACTCCCACTTACTATTCACACACCTAATTAAGCCCAACTAAATAATCTAACAATTATACATTATTCTATCAAATAGAATAAATCAATTAATTTAATTAATTTAATAAATCACATATATATAGATTAAATCAATTAAATCAATTAACTCATATAAATTAAATAAGTCAATTAATTTATATAAACTCAATCATTCATATAAATCAAATAATTCATATAAATTCAATAAATCAAATAATTCATTTAAATCAAATAAATCAAATAAATTAATTAATTCAAATAAATCACATAATTCAATTAAATCCATTAAATCAAATAGACACAAAATTACACAATTAATCAATTAATTTAATAAATAAATAATTACTAAAATTGGTGTGTTACAGTTCCACCATCCAGAAATAGACAAGACGCTTGTGCCCGTAATTACGTCCCTGCCTGCGACAACGTCTAGTTATGAGCACATCTGTCTGTTTCAACGGCTAGTTCTGACAGTTACCTATTCTTCGAGAAATGATTATCTCGCCCCGAAAATAGGGACCAATGGCCAAGCGCTAAGGGCACTATAAAAACCCTCTCATTTGAGAGGGTCAGATATCCAATATTCACCCTGATATACTCATATTCTGTCATTGCTCTCTCTTGCCCGATATCGCAGGCGTTTGTCTCTGTCTCACTTCAGGTTCTGATCAGCCGTCAATATCAAGTTTAATATGTTAGATTTTATTATAAATAACATACTAGTTTCTCATCTTAAGTATGGTGTAGCAAATCTTAATTAAAGTAAGAGAATTATGTTATTCTTGAGTACTTGTAATCTGATTAAAAGAGAAAATAAAAAATATAAATTATAACTAATCTTTATTATTTTTTCTTGTTAACCCTAACTCTTATGTATTTATTATCTATAAAAAGATGGAATATATTTTACTTTAAAACATCCTCATTCACAACATATATTTTACATAATTTGTTTTGATTCATCATGTTTGCAAAGTTCTACACTTTCATTTTCCCCTTCTGAAAGATATATCTTCGAGAGTTGAGTTTTGGAATTAATGATATTTGTTTGCCCCTTGTATTAATATTTGGCTGGCCTTAAATAGGATTTTGGTTATGCACTTATCAAGACTTTTTTAATCAACAGAGTTAAATTCTTTTGTAATTCAATTAAGCATGTCATTTTTCCTCGTTTATTCCAAAATTGCTAATAATAATTATCATACTTTTGATAATGAGGACTCTTAATTCTAATTTTTTAAACTCATGTATACTTTAATATAAAATCATTAACCATATTTTGTTGGATGATAATTTAAATATTTCTCTAAATTTCAAAAACATATAAAAGTAAAAATATCTTCGTAGAAGCCAATCTTTCTTTTGGAAGTTGTACCATAAAAACATCTTACTAATGGTGAAAAGAAGCAACTTGACATGAATGAATTATTAATGTTATATAGTTTACCAATATATATATATATATATATATATATATATATATATATATATATATATATATATATATATATATATATATATATATATATATATATATATATATATATATATATATATATATATATATATATATATATATATATATATATATATATATATATATATATATATATATTTAAAATTTGAAGCTATATTTTCGGATATATCATAAATTAATAAAAGTTTGATTTAATGTGAAAAAACTATGAAGATACTTCTTCATAAACATTACGGAGATGCATCTTCAGGCGCTGCTTGCACATAACGCGCCATAATCCTCATTTTTTCTCACTTGTTAAAAATATAAATTTTGTTCGAACATATTTTATTTTTTACTTATTTCGACTTCATTGTATATTTCAACTTTATTGTGTATGCCATGATGACTTATTTTGACTCCGAATTTATATATGTCATTTTTTGCATATAGGTTGTATGGTTTAATGTTCATCACATTACATGAGCTTTAGCATTTATAAATCGTCATTTTCATCTGAGTAACCATAAAACTAATTTAACTTGCACTATTTTGACTGGTTACGAAGATGCATCCTCGTAAATCCTACACGAATATGCATCTCCAAATCAATAAATGTTTAAAATGGACCTTTCGGAGAGGGACGCATGGAGTGTGTTTTAAAACATTTTAGAGATGCATCTCCGAATTCGTGTTTACAAATATATTGGTGTGACTTAGTGGGATGCATGAGGCGTGCTTAAAAATATTTCGGAGATGCATCTTTGGATCATTTGTAACATTTTGACTTAAGGCAAAGGTGCTTTCGGAAATGCATCTCTAGAATTTGATGGACATTTTAGGTCTTTCACATCTCTCTCTCTCTCTCTCTCTCTCTCTCTCTCTCTCTCTCTCTCTCTCTCTCTCTCTCTCTCTCTCTCTCTCTCTCTCTCTCTCTCACGCGCGCGCGCACACACACACACACACACACACACAACTAACATTTTCGTTCTCTAGACTTCTCCGAAAGACAACCATTTTTTCTCTAAAAACCCTTTATAGAACCCTAAAAATCCTTGCAATGGAATCATCATCAAATTCAGTTTCTATGGTCGTAAACTCTATGAAATCTCTCAAAATCAAGCCCATAACCCCCGTCTCTTAAGAAGAAGACCTAAAGTTGATTGTTGAATAAATTGTGTATTTTGAATCCATTAGGGTTAATGGGTTTAGAAGATAAAGTACGGTTAATGGGTTTTGAATCCATTGGAAGATTATTTTGAAGATCAAGTACGGTTAAACTATTTTAAAATGCTGAACGATTCTACCTTTTCTTACTTGGTTAAAGACTTCTGGATTAAGGTTGAAACGTATGATGAAAGTTCAGTCCCTATTGAAGAAAACCATAAGATTTCTGAAAAATGAAGAACTCAAAAGGAAGAGAAAGGCCGAAATGGGTTTAGAAGCTTTCAAGGAGGTGGAGATTAGATTGGATATCATGGGAATTAATGTAACTATTACCCAAGGTTACATTGCAAAACTTTTGAATTTGGATAACATCGATAGATGTGCTCTAAACACCAAAGAAAGTAGTCATAAATCCTATATGATAAATAAATGATTGTTTCTTAGAGCCGAAGATTTTGGAAAAGTAAATAACATGTGTATTGAATACAAGCTCATGTTCAAGATATTGATTGGTTGGCCGATTTTAAGAGAAGGAAACAATGATCAGATCTCTTAGGATCACAAGCATTTCATCTAGTTTTTGGTTAACTAGGAGTTAGTCAACCTTCCCGCTTACATCTTTAATCACATGTGTGAAGCCATTAAAGACAACACTAAGCGCAACAAGAAGAGTGTTCCTTATGCAAAACTTCTTTCTGAATTGTTTCTGTTGCACCCCAAAATTTGACCAACATTTATTTACCTAGCTTATGTTCACTAGCATTATCATCTGCATTTCATTGATATGTATGCAGTAGATCAAGAGGTATGATTACCCAGCAAGAGTTATACAAGACTTGGAAGCTAGCCAAGAAGGTTTTTCAAGTGTTCAAAGGTTGATACCTTTGTCAGAGAACTCAAGAGATCCTCAGAAAGATTGGTTGAAACCAAGGGTGTATGCCTCATAACTTGAGAGTTGTGGGAGCTCCTCAGATGATTCTGAAGCTATGAGGATGGAATTGAAGCTTTGAGAGAGCTTATGAGATGTCTTGAAAGCCATCATGAAGCCTAGAGAGGCCATTGTACAAGAATAAGAAGACTCAGCCATGAGTGGTGCAGTTAGGGTTTGACTGGGTCAACCCTAGGTCAACTGATGATTTGGAGAGGGTTAAGACCTAATCCAAGAGCCATGTGATCATGGATTGATGCATTGAGATGCTATAAGGATGATTCCTAGACCAACTCATCATGATTGAGGAGTTTGAGAAGTTTTAAGCTAGGGTTTCTAAGGCTTGACAGTGTAAAATCCCCTAGTTTGATCCCTATCTTCAAGGCAGTTTAGCTCAAGCTGTGATTGTCATCTCATCTTACCCCAAACATGAATGTTGTAGAGCTTGCTCTTAGATTTAATTTGAGTTCTAGAAGTCCTTGATAGGATTTGTAGAGCTCAAGTTATGACTTTGACAAGTTACAGGTCATCTGAGGTATGTGAATCTGGGTCCTTGAAAGTCACCCAACTTGCATCCAACTTTTGCCCAAGAAGGATTATTCCTATGAACTATTGGTAAACATGAATGTTTTTCCTCATCTTCTTAGATTTCTATAGAGTACTAGAAGTCCTTGATAGGATTTGTAGAACTCAACTTATGGCTTTGACAAGTCAAGGGCATTTTGGTCATTTGGATGTTATAGGTCATTTCAAGCATAAGGCCATATCTCCTATTTCCAAGCTTCAAATGGAAAAATCTTCAATATAAAACTTGCTTATAATGATGTTTTAAGGCTAGTAATGAGGCCATGAGATGTTGAAAAGGCTTGTAGCAAAAAGTGATAAAAAGGACCTAAAATGGAGGCATAAGTTAAATAAGTTCAAGTTGGAAATTGGAAATTCCAAGTTACACATCCAAACCATGTCATATAATAGGTCATTTTGACTCTAAAAGACATTCTAAAAACAATGGTTCATCCACTTTTTTGAATTGAGGCCTAGATCATGGGGCTGCTTTGGAAAGTGGTTGCTTGCATCTTAAGGTTCAAATGCAAAACATAAGGAAACTCAATGTACAAGCTTGCTAAGGGTTTTAACACATCCTATATCTCATTTAGGGAGAATTTCAAGCCAAGGAAAGTTGCTGCAAGAGCTATGTCATGAGATGATATGTGAGAAGAGGTGAATTCATAAACTCATGACATGAGAATCCCAATTTCTCATGGGATGGTTCAAGATGGTTCTAGATGATTCTAAACCACTCTATATAATGTATAGAACTTGCTCAGATGCAAGGTTGGTGAGAGAATTGAGAGAAGAGAGAGATAGCCATTTCACTTGCTTCCATTGCAAGTTGAAAGCGAAATCCATATTCTGATTCAATTCCATTCATTCTTTCAATCTAAACACATTCCTCTGATCATATTGAAGCTGTGCAGACCAATTTGAGGGCAAGTCCTTGAAGAATTGAAGAGTTGGCATTTGGATTTTCAAGGTTGCAAGTCATCATCGAATTCTGAGATTCAGGCATTCTCCACCAAAACGTTTGCAAACAGTAGCAAGATTATCATTCAAGGATCGATTCTGAAGAGTTTGAAGGCTTGCAGTGAAGGTTTAATCCATCTGTTAATCAAGATTCCACAGGTTAGTAACTTTTGTCCTACACCATGATTTAGGCATAATTAGCAGGAATTGTTAGGTTAGAACGGTTAGAGACCAATAGGAGAGGGATTCTGAATAGTTTGAGAGCAATTGATGAGGTTTCAGTTGGTGTCACCATTTTTATTTGGACCAAGAACTCGAGTTATGGTGAGCTATAGCATGAATTAGATGTCAAGAATCAATCAGTGTGAGTTGGTGATCAATCTGAGGTATTTAATTGCAAGAATTGTTGAAGTTGATGTTTGAGCATATCTTTGATCTTGGATCGGGTTTGGAGATTTAGGATGTTTCAATTGATTTCAAGGCCATGGTTAGATTCAGGGTGAAATTCTGGACAGGTTAGGGTTTTGAATTTCAATTTTCCATGGAGATTTGAGGTGGTACGAGTTTGGTGAAGATGGAGCTTGAAGCTCTGCATTTCCATGGCTTCCTCACTATGAACCCTAGCTGGAGGAAGAAGATGAGGCGTGGCCATTAGATCATGTTAGACTCATTGACTGAGTGGGGAATCCAAGGGCTGAGATTCAATTTCATTTGAAGAGGGAGTCTGGGAAGACCATGAAACGCGTCGTTTCATTAAAAGGGAGGTTGGGCTCAGTTGCTAACCACACCCCAGATCATGGCCCATGTTTATTTTGAACTGAATTTCCTTGCTTTCTGCACCGTATCCTTTTCTTTTTTCTTTATAATTTCTTAAATGATTTTCTGGTTTATTGGGCCTGGCACGCATTGCTTTCTGAACCCCCATTCTGAGCCCATTGCATATCTGAACTGGATATACTTGCTATCTGCACCCAATATTTTCATATTTTAATTTCTTTTCCTCCATTTTATTTCAATCTTTGAAAAATCATAATAAATGGAAAATTAATGATTTTTGAATGGGGATTTTTTCTCCCATTTCATGATAATAACTAGAAAATTATAAAATCAAAATATTTGCATTTCATGCATTTTTATTATTTTTTGTGTATTTTCTCTTTTAATAGTATTTTAATTCTTTTATGTTGATGCATAGATTTGTAGAATTTTTTTTAGCTAGTTCCCTTCATATTTTTAGGCCATTCTTTTTAGGATAGTTAGATTAGGACTTTAGCTCCCCTCTGGATTTATTCCATAATTTTGTGATGAATTTTTGATTAGTTTTGCTTAGGTGACTTTAGGTTGTGTAGAATTAGGTCAATCCTTAACATAGGTCCACGATAACACTAGAATTTTGGGTTTCCAGGTCAAGATAGATATTGGGACATATAGGGTATTAAGGGTAGGTATATAGGATCCCCTAGAAATTATATTAGGTTTTAATATAGTAGTATACTATTTTTAAGTGATTTTTGTAGTTGATGATTGTTTGTGTTGCCCTTGTGGGCTTGTATTTTTGTTTGCTTTGCTTTGTGTGCTTGGAGAGCTTGGTCTTGCTTTGAGGAGAATTGAGGAGCATAGTAGAAGACTTGAGGATTGATTGAGGAGCTTGAGAGCTTGAGAATCTTGTTTGTTTTGTTGTTGTTTTAGGGTTAGGGATTAGGAAGAGCTTATACCTAATTAACTTCCTTCTTAAACATGGATGGTATCTTTCACCTCCATTCCTCCCTATGATTCAAAGTCCTTCCATGGTATTCACCTCTCTCCTTTGGAGGGATAAGTGATGGTACCTAGGAAGTAGAACTTTTGAAGGAACCATTCCTTTGATGTTGAACCCTTATAGGTCACCTTTGGTGGTCAATAAGCAGTTTAACACCCCAGCTTATCCAGTTAAGTGATTTCCTCTGGTTTGAATATCTTGAGAGATGTTGAGAGTGAGTGTGAAGATGAAGACTTCATTGAAGAATGTGGAAGAGGATGAGTCCTTGAGCATTGCCATTCCAGCTGAGGCTTGAAGAGCAACAAGAGCAAGTTGATACTTGAAGACCCAATGAAGATCCAGTAAAGACTGAATGAAGAGATGAGGCTTAAAGGTTGAAGGATGAAGTTGATACTTCTAAGTGATTAAAGGTTACTCTGAGAAGCTGAAGCTTGCAGGAGGAGAAGACCAAGTTGAGACTGGTAAAGCAAGAAGAGCTTGAGAGCTTGAAGACCAAGTTGATACTTAGGAAGAGGATTCAATTGAGATTGATTCTGAAGAGCTGAAGCTTGAAGAAAAAATGAAGTTGATACTTACTTTGAAGCTTGAAGATCCTGAAGGAATCAAGTTGATACTTGTGGTTAATGGTGAAGCCTGAAGGTGGAACTGATTAAGGAGCTGAAGCTTGAAGAAGATAAGTTGAAACTTATGTTAAAGGGTCGAAACCTGGAAAAGCAAATTGATATTTGTCAACAGTGATTGAAGTCTGAAGACTGAGTTGCTGTTAGAAGAGCTGAAGCTTGGAGTTAAGAGAGGAGTTGATCTTTTTTCTTTTCTGTTCTGTATTGATGTGTTTTGTTTGACTTGCTTGATGCATTAGAATAAGTTCATATCCAGACTAGGTAGAATCTAGGAGCATGATTGCACTAGAGGTTGAGTTGCTCCCTCTGCTTGTATTGTTACTGTGTGGCTTTGCTTACGGGTATTCGGTAGAGGCCAGCTCCCTTGCCCATGTGGTTTATTTTGCTTGATAGCATGACTTTATTTCTTCTGTATGATTGCAGTTTACTGTATTGCTTGATAGCATGTTTTATATTTCAGTATGATTATTGTTATTCATTCTGGCTTGAGGTTGAGATGAGCTTGTGGAGGCTGAAGCCCCACACACATTTCCTCCCTCACTTGCATTGCATGCATTTTACCGTATTACTGTTTACAGTTTGAGCTGATGCTTTATCTGTTTCTGTGTATCATTGACATGATCCCTTAGGGCTCTCATTTCCTTTGATAAGGAAGTGATGATAGAACTTTAGGTTGAAACCTATGCATGACAACTTCTAGGAGTTCCCTGTTTCAAACCTCAACCATAGGATGAATCCTTGGCATGATAACAGTAGGACTTGATAGTCTCCCTCCTAGTTGAGCCTGTTCTCTTCTCATCTCAAAACAGTTTAAGATACAGTAATCATGAATGATTTCTTTCGTACGTTACGAGCCTTAAGCTATCTGAGAAAGGATTGTGGGAGAGTTTCTTTTCCACAGTCTGGATGTTTAGTATGGTACCCTTTAGGTGACATGCGACGCATTCACTCTCAGGTCATAGTCTCTAGCGTGATTGAAATTGCAAACACGATAAAAAAAACTTCTTTCGTAAAAGACAGGAAATAAAGCGTAGTGTCCCGAACTACGTGAGCTCTTATCTCTCATACCTGTTGAGAGTACGTAGGCACAATACTGATGTATTGGCGAGCTACCTTCCCCCATAACCCGTCGTAGGTCGAACTACGTTGACTCTGATTTCTCGTTCTCTGATGAGAATACGTAGGCATAAAGTGAGACGCTTTGCCGAGTCATTTTTCTTTTCTGTTTAAGCCATCCTTGATAGGTAGATAGATAAACCAACTCGTCCAAGTAAACCCAACAAGCGTGGATCCCGTCGAGTACGACGGACGTGAGGGGTGCTAATACCTCCCCCTTGCATAACCGACTCCCGAACCCAGACAATGGTTGCGACGACCTTGTCTTACCCTTTTTTCGTTAGGTTTTTCCGATTGTTTCCTTTCCCGCTCCGAGGGATAAATAACAAAAGGTGGCGACTCTTCTGTTTTGCCGGCACCTTATTTTCGCGAAAGCGACAGCTGGCGACTCTGCTGGGGACTCCGATGGTTCCCTATTCGAGTCTTGCCTTGGATTTTCTTCCTAGCTGTCTGGGTCATCCCCAGCAGCTGGCGACTCTGCTGGGGAGGCGAACCCAGAATCTCTGGTTCTCCGGTTCCCCTGCGAGAGTCAGTCCTAGCGCTTGTATGATTACTTGTAGGGTTATGTTTATTTATCGCATTTTATTCCTCGCACTTTATTTCCCGCATCTTTATTTTTCATTATGATATGATTATCTGTACTGTTGTGGGAGGGGCATTCTGATGAGTGAGAAGCCATACCCAAGCTTGAGTGCACCATAGAATTAGTTGTTGAAATTAGTGGGCGCGTGCTTGCTTTGCAGCCACTAGTGTCTCATGAAATCCACGCTCAGACGAGGTTCTCCCAGTTGGCTTCTCTTCAACCCTTTAGGTTGAGACGGTTGCTGGTTTGGTGGATTGTCAACTCTGGGGACCGATCATTTGTGATTCAGCCGAGTGAGGCCGCTTCATGAGCTGGTGATGCCACACCTTCTGGGTATCGTATCACCCCTCTTGAATGTATGTGACGCTGATGAACGCATAGGATGCCGAACTTGAGTCAGTTTAGGTTTATACCTGTGAGCAGGGTTGGGTTTATTGCAGGAAACTTCGACCTTCAGACTACCTGGTTTTCTTGATAGTGGATCAGTGTTGTTGGGGTCTGAAGATCTCATCAGCAGATGTGTATTTGTTCTTGATAGAGTAGATGTTGATCAGAAGATCTCATTAGCAGATGTATGTTTGTTCTTGATAGAGCAGATTTTTGATTGGGGTCTGAAGATCTCATCAGCAGATGTATGTTTGTTCTTGATAGAGCAGATTTTTGATTGGGGTCTGAAGATCTCATCAGCAGATGTATGTTTGTTCTTGATAGAGCAGATTTTTGATTGGGGTCCGAAGATCTCATCAGCAGATGTATGTTTGTTCTTGACAAAGCAGATTTCTTGGTCCTACATCAGAGGTCCTTATTATAAGACATTTGTTCTTGACAGAGCAGATTCGTGGTCCGATACCAGGGTTTTCTTCTTATCAGATGCAGTGGTTGTTCTTGATAGAGCAAGATTATGGTTTTGTTGATGCAGAATCTCCACAGCAGTTGCCTTGATCTCCTATTGCATGATTGCATTTTGCATTAGTTTGCATACTCATTTGCATTTCATTAACGTGTGTCTGTGTTACAGGTACCGTTTTCCCCGATCCAGGATTTCTTGCCTCCTATTGTATTGTTATGGGCTCTCCGAGGAAGACCGTGGCTTACAAGTTCCCTGCCCCTGATATGGTTAAGTTGACTGGTTTGATAGCTTTACCAGATGATTCTGTGAGGGATGAGTTCAGAGAATCTTACGGCAAGTTGCTCGGTTTGGTTCGTAAACCTTCTGCGTTCGAGGTGAATGGGTTGCACGCTCTGCTGCAGTTCTACGACCCTCCGCTGAGATGCTTCACTTTCCAGGATTTTGTTCTCGCACCCACGCTGGAAGAGTATGCTGATTTGCTAGGGGTGCCTATCAAGAGGCAGATGCCTTTTGTTCATATGGATGCTGAGCCTGATCTGGCTGGTTTAGCTCCGGCACTTCATCTGGATGCCTCCGAGTTAGTATTGACTAGTTGGAACAAGGTTCCTGGGTTCTCCTTGCAGTTTCTAGCAGGGAAGGCTCAGCAGTGCGCCAAAGACTGATGTTGGGTCGCGTTCAATGCCATCCTTGCTTTGTGCATATATGGCATCATTCTGTTCCCCAACATGCCCGATTTTGTAGATTTGGATGCATTTCACATCTTCGCGTCAGGGAATCCAGTCCCTACCTTGATAGGAGATGTCTACCATTCTATCTACTACAAAAACGAGAACAGGAGGGGTAAGAATGTCTCATGCTGTGTACCCTTGCTTTATAAATGGCTTGATAGTCATCTGCCCAAGAGGGGTCCTTTTGTTTCGTTTGCAGCCACAACTGAGTGGTCCGAGCGTCTGATGAGTTTATCTGCAGGGGATATTGACTGGTTCGACAGGGATAGGTTGGGTACTGAGGTGATATTCAGCTGCAGCGGGTTTCCAAACGTGCCTTTGATAGGCAGGAAGGGCTGTATAAACTACAATCCGCTTTGCTAGTCCTACAGTTCGTGTATGCTTTGAGAGCTCCGCCGAAGGATGAAGAGGTGCAGAAATCTCTGTACCTCACTGGTCTTCTAGAGGGGGATCTGTTATCCAAGCTTCAGCGCGCCTGGAATGGTATCAGTAAGCGAGGAAAACCATTGCTGGGAAGAAGAAACAATCAAGCCTACCCTCCGTATGTGACTTGGATCAGAGCCAGGGCAGATGCTATAGGGATGTTGTTTCCTCATGCCAAGCCAGAAAGCCCTCCAATGATTGAAGAGCCTACTACTGTGCCCATTTAGCAGCATAATCAGGTGTTAGCTGAGCGAGATGAATTAAAGCGGGCAAATGAGGAACTGGAGAAAGAGTTGGCTCAACTCTGAAGCGAGAGGAACGAAGCCGTTCATTCTTTCAAGAGGCAAACGGAGCTGGTGAACCAGCTAGGTACAGACCTGACTAAGCAGATAGCCGAGCGTGAGCGCATGGGTCAAGACTTCAAAGTTGTAAACGACGTACTGGCTACGAAGAAGCAGCACTTGGACGAGGCATATCAGAGGATATCCAAGTTCAACCAGCACTGGAAGGCTTCCCTGGCCACCAGGAAAGAGCGGGAGGATAAGCTGATGCTGCAGATCTCCAAGCTGGAAGCCCAGGTGAAGGACAGTGAGAAGAGGTTTGATGAAGAAGCCGCTCGCAGATACGTCGCCGAAGGCCAGCTCAACAAAGCTCTCGCTAACCTGAAGGAGCGCAAGCTGATGTTTGAGTCCAAAAAGTGGAAGTTAGGAGATTGTTTCGGCGAAGGAGCATGGGAAGGTTCGGTTGAAGGACTTCAGTATACCATTGTGCAGAGGGAATTACTCGTCGAAGGGTTGCTCACTCTGCCGGATCATCCAGAAACGAAGGAGTTGTTAGAAAAGTATCGCGCCCGTGGCCGTACTTGACTATTTGTATTCCTTCTGCTTTGATCATTGTTGTATGCTGACCATCACCAGGCTTGTTGGCTGAGGTCACGCTGTTGATTCATCTTGTACTCGCTGATGCTATGTACTGCCTTGATAGGCTTTCTGTGTATATGAGATTGTTATTTCCATGATTGGTCTCGGACTTCTTATTATTATCAGCACTGGCACTCAGGCACTAGGATCGGGGGAGATCTCCCCAACACACAGACACACGCATGCATTTGCATGAAGCATTTGCATGACGAGCATTTTGTTGTTTTCCTAACCCTTTTGTGTTTCACAGGTTTTTCAGATTCAACAGGTTGTTTCAGGTTGTTTCAAGTGGTTCCAGGATTGATCAGAGACTTATTCACCGCTATCCTACTAGAGCTAATCAGACCAGGATCATGGAGCAAGTGCAAAATGATGTTCAGGAACTCCGCGAAAGGATGGATCGCTTCATGGAGCTCATGCAAGTGGTCGCCAACGGCCAGGATCAGCTCAGAACTTTGGTTCAGCCTTTGATTTTCAGGGTTGATAGCAACGGCGTACTCCATGGTGGGACTGTGCCTACTCCTCCACCAGTTGAAACTCCACAGAATGGTGTCCCCGTGACCGGGGGCAATGGCAGTGCTAACGGCAATGTGATGGCCAACATCGGACTCAGTACGACGGGCGTCGGTAATGGGAGTCTGGGAGCTAATGTCAATATCGGGCCGGGCAACAGCAATGCAGGCGTCGGGAATCTGTTTGTGCCTCAGCCATGGCTAGAGGATCGCCAGGACGATGTGTTCTCTCAGAAAGATGCTGAAGGGGAGTTGAATGCTGAAGCGCGGCTTAGATTCAAGACACTTGAAGATAAAATGAGAGATATCGAGAATCAGAATACTTTGGGCGTTGATATGTCCAAGCTGGGATTAATTGATGATTTCAAGGTGCCTCCCATGTTCAAGGTACCTGACTTTGAAAAGTATAAGGGCACCACTTGCCCTCGTGTCCACCTGAGGTCGTATTACAGGAAGATGTCTGCTCATTCCGAAGACGAGAAGTTGCTGATGCACTTCTTCCAAGACAGTCTTTTCGAGCCATCCCTTGAGTGGTACATGGGTCTGGAGCCCACTAGTGTGCGCACATGGAAGGATCTTGCTGAAGCATTTGTGCACCACTACCAATACAATAGCGAATTGGCCCCGAACCGAGTTCAACTGCAGAATCTGTCGCAGAGGAACAATGAAGGGTTTAAGGAGTACGCCCAGCGGTGACGTGAGTTGGCAGCCAGGGTTCAGCCGCCGATGGTTGAGCGGGAGCTCGTGCAGATGTTTGTAGCCACCCTCCTAGGGGTTTACTATGAAAAGTTAGTCAGCGGTATGTCTGGGAAGTTCTCAGATCTCATTATCATGGGTGAGCACGTCGAGAATGGGATCAAGATCGGGAAAATTCAAGGTGAGTCATCCTCAGCTGGAGGAGGCGGAAAGAAACCTTATGCTGGCAAAAGACGAGAAGGAGAGGCGAGCGTTGTGACCAACGCTCGAAGGAAGGGTAAAGGTCCTCACCAGCAAGTGGCCAGTATAAATATCCCGGCAGCTCCGCAGCAGCAACCGAATCAACAGGGATACAGGAAGTATCAGAATCGGGCACCTTTGGCGAACCGTCACTTCGAGACACCGCCTATGTCGTACGTGCAACTCTTGCAAACTTTGCTTCAGCTACAGTTGATCCAGAAGAGGACAATGGCTCCCTTGATAGGGGCACCTCCGCCAGGGTACGACGCGAATGCCACTTGTGAGTTCCACTCAGGGGCACCAGGCCACACAATCGAGAACTGTAAAGCCTTCAAGCATAAGGTGCAGGACATGGTGGATGCCAAGATCATCAACTTCTCCGATAATGTGTCCAATGTCACGAAGAATCCTATGCTGAATCATAGGGGAGGCGGGGTGAACGCCATTATCGAAGAAGAGAGTGCAGATCTGTTGACTGATGTCAAAGATCTGAAGACGCCGCTTAGCTTCGTTAAAGCTAAGTTGCTGAAAAGATGGTTCTTTCCAGGTTGCGGAGAACTATGTATGGACTGTGCCACACATTCTGATGGATGTGAGCAGTTGGTAGAAGGAATTCAAAGTCTGATGACTGAAGGGATTCTGCAGTTTAGCCGGAGGGCTGAAAGTGGATCAGGAGAGGTAGTGCTGAAGCAGGTCGATGAAGTCGCCACCATCACCATCCCTCGCCGGCCTATAACCATTTCTGCGCCCAGACCGCCCACAATTACTATCACTAAAGCTGGGCCGATACCCTTCGAGAGCACGAATGCTGTCCCGTGGCATTATGGGGCTGAAGTCTACTGCAACGGACAGAGGTTGGAGCTAGAACCGTTTGGGACGACTGTGGAGAACCTTGCGGGAGTCAGTGGTATCACTCGTAGCGGAAGAGTGTTTGCACCGCCGGAGGCCGTGGCGGATAAAGCGGTCAGAGCTGATGCGGCCGATAAGGGTAAAAGTAAAGTCGTTGAAGAGACCCCGCGTGGGACAGAAACAGACTTGCTTGTTAAAGATGCCGAGGAGTTTATGCGGTTGATCAAAAAGAGTGACTACAAGATTGTAGACCATCTCCATCATACGCCCTCGAAGATTTCCATCTTGAACTTGTTGCTGTGTTCTGAAGCACACCGCAACGCGCTGCTGAAGGTGTTGAATGCCGCCTATGTACCGCAAGAAATATCGGTGAATCAGCTAGAAGAGGTTGTAGCCCATGTTAATGCTGGAAATGGGCTAGGTTTCACAGACCTGGAGCTGACGTCGAAGGGGAGGAATCACAATAGCGCCCTGCACATCTCGATAGAGTGTAGGGGCACAATCATGTCGCACATGCTGGTGGACACGGGTTCATTGCTTAATGTCCTTCCGAAGAAGGCATTAATGAAGTTGGATACTCGGGGAGTGATCTGCACACCCAGTGATCTAGTTGTGAAGGCATTCGACGGGACTAAACGCCACGTTTTCGGGGAGGTGACCCTGCCGATCCAAGTCGGTCCGGAACGTTCGACGCGGTCTTTTATATTATGGACATCATGCCTTCCTACAGTTGTCTCTTGGGCCGGCCGTGGATCCATGCTGCTGGTGTCGTGACCTCCACGTTGCACCAAAAGCTCAAATATGCTGTCGGGGGAAGCATCGTAACCGTTTGCGGTGAGGAAGACATAATGGTGAGCCATTTGTCGTCTTTTAAGTACGTGGAAATGGATGGCGAAATCCATGAGACTCTATGCCAAGCGTTCGAAGCTGTCAAAGTGAAGGACGTAGCTCCTGTGGTCACAGAAAAGCCAGAGATGACTCTCTCCTCGTTCAAGGAAGCTCGGGCCATTGTCCAAGCCGGATCTACCCCAGGCTGGGGGCGAATTTTGGAGATACCCAACAAGCAGGATAAGTTTGGGTTGGGGTATTCTCCTGGAGCTGAAGCTTCTTCTTCTTCTAGCAGTGCGTCGCGAGGTAAAGGGCCGATCCAGTTTACCAGTGGCGGAGTGATTTTCGAAAGCATCAACGCGGTGTCTGAAGACAGCGGAGATAGCGACTGTGACCTCGACAATTGGATCCAGCCAAGCAAGCCAGGCGAGGGCCTCAACAATTGGTCCGTCAAGGATATCATCCAGATGACAAGTGAAGAGTAATGATTTACTTTTTCCAATCATTGTACAACCCTATGTCCTACCCGGGGCATAGTGGTTTTATTGTCAGGGCCTTGTTGGATTATGTACATGCATTTTGTTAATAAATCAAAGGCGTTTTCTCCGTATTCAAATATTGTGATCTCTGTTATTCCTGTTTTATACTTGTTTTGAAAAACAATAAAATGGCAATGGGGTTTGTGCTAACCTGCACATCCTTGTTTTAAACTTAACCCTTGTTATTGCAGGATCCACATAACAGATGACATCGACTCTGGACCTTCTACGACTCACTTCGACTTTGATTGCCCGATCTATCAAGCCGAAGAAGAGATTGATGAAGACGAAGACCTTCCTGAAGAGTTGGCCCGCTTGTTGAAACAAGAGGAGAAAGTTATTCTGCCTCATGAGGAGGAGATTGAGATCGTGAATTTGGGTTCTGAAGAGCTCGTCAGAAACGTCAGGATAGGGGCTGCATTGCAGAGTGATGTCAAGCAGAGATTGGTCGAGATGCTAAGAGAGTATAGTGACGTCTTTGCTTGGTCATACGAAGACATGCCCGGACTTGACATGGACATCGTGGTCCACCACTTGCCGTTGCGAGAAGATTGCCCTCCCGTTAAGCAGAAGCTTAGGAGGACGAGACCAGATATGGCCGTTAAGATCAAAGAAGAAGTGCAGAAACAGCTTGATGCTGGCTTCTTAGCGGTCACCACTTACCCTCCGTGGGTCGCCAACATAGTGCCTGTACCGAAGAAGGACGGTAAGGTACGCATGTGCGTCGATTATCGGGATTTGAATAGGGCGAGCCCTAAAGATGATTTCCCGTTGCCTCATATCGATGTGTTGGTCGACAACACAACCCAATTCTCCGTGTTTTCGTTCATGGATGGCTTCTCCGGTTACAACCAGATCAAGATGGCGCCGGAGGACATGGAGAAAACGACATTTATCTCTCCCTGGGGAACATTTTGCTATAAGGTAATGCCTTTCGGTCTGAAGAACGCAGGGGCCACTTACCAACGAGCAATGGTAACTTTGTTTCATGACATGATTCATCATGAGATTGAAGTCTATGTTGATGACATGATTGTGAAGTCCCAAACGGAGGAGGGACATCTGGTCAATTTGCTGAAGCTTTTTGAGAGGCTTAGGAAATTCAGGTTGAGGCTGAATCCTAACAAGTGTACTTTCGGAGTACGGTCCGGAAAGTTACTGGGTTTATCGTGAGCGAAAGAGGCATCGAGGTTGATCCTGCGAAGATTAAAGCCATACAAGAAATGCCAGTGCCAAAAACAGAAAAAGAAGTTTGTGGTTTCTTGGGCAGAATAAACTACATTGCAAGGTTTATCTCTCAGCTCACGGCCACGTGTGAACCAATGTTCAAGCTTTTAAAGAAAGATCAGGCGATTATCTGGAATGAGGATTTCCAGAAGGCATTCGATAAAATAAAGCAGTATCTTCAAGAACCTCCAATCTTGATACCCCCAGTGGCTGGACGGCCACTAATCATGTACTTGACAGTTCTGGAGAATAGTATGGGGTGTGTTCTCGGTCAGCACGACGAGACGGGCAGAAAGGAGCATGCCATTTACTACTTGAGTAAAAAGTTCACAGATTGTGAATCTCGTTACTCGATGCTGGAGAAGACGTGTTGTGCACTAGCTTGGGCTGCCAAACGTTTACGACAGTACATGCTCAATCACACCACCATGCTAATTTCAAAGATGGATCCGATCAAGTACGTCTTCGAGAAGCAGGCTCTTTCGGGCAGGATTGCCAGATGGCAAATGGTGTTAACGGAATATGATATTCAGTACGTGTCCCAGAAGGCCATCAAGGGAAGCGTATTGTCTGATTACCTTACCGAACAGCCGATCGAGGATTACCAGCCGATGAAATTTGAATTCCCTGATGAGGATATCATGTTTCTCAAAGCGAAGGATTGCGATGAACCGTTGCCCGACGAGGGGCCAGATAGGAAATCCTAGTGGAAATTGATATTCGATGGGGCGGTTAATTCCTACGGAAGTGGCATCGGGGCTATCATCACGACTCCCCACGGATCCCACATCCCATTCACTACGAGACTGATGTTTCCAGTCACCAATAATGAGGCGGAGTATGAAGCATGCATTATGGGTCTAGAAGAGGCAATTGATTTGAGAATCAAGAACCTAGACGTATATGGTGACTCGGCGCTTGTGATCAACCATATTAAAGGGGAGTGGGAGACTCGTCAATCGAATTTGGTGCCGTACATGAATTATGCCAGAAGGCTACTTCCGTTCTTCGATCGAGTGGAACTCTATCATGTACCCAGAGCAGAAAATCAGATGGCTAACGCCTTAGCCACGTTGGCTTCGATGTATAAAGTCAATTTTTGGAATGAGGCTCCAAGAATGTCCTTTCTCGTCTTGATAGACCTGCATTTGCCTTTGCAATCGAGGAAGCCGCCGACGGCAAGCCATGGTTCTATGACGTCCAGACTTTACTTATGACTAAGGAGTATCCTGCGGGTGCGTCAACCCAGGATAAGAAGACTCTGAGGAGGCTGTCTGGAAATTTTTATCTCAATCCTGATGGAGTGTTGTACAAGAGAAACCACGATCTCGTGCTACTCAGATGTGTAGATGAGAAAGAGGCGAGTATGCTCATGGAAGAAGTCCATGAGGGCACATTTGGTACGCACGTCGGCGGGCATGCTATGACAAGGAAGATCCTGAGAGCAGGATACTACTGGCTGACGATGGAGTCTGACTGCTTCAAATTCGCGAAGCGATGTCATAAATGCCAGGTTTATGCTGATAAAGTTCATGTGCCGCCGTGCCCATTAAATGTCATGTCCTCCCCGTGGCCGTTCTCCATGTGGGGCATCGGCATGATAGGCAAGATCGAGCCCACTGCATCTAACGGACATCGCTTCATTCTAGTAGCTATCGACTACTTCACCAAGTGGGTGGAGACAGCCTCGTATGCTAATGTGACCAAGCAGGTGGTGGATAAATTCATAAAGAGGGACATCATCTGTCGTTACGGAATTCCCGAGCGGATCATTACTGATAATGGTTCGAATCTGAATAACAAGATGATGAAGGAGCTGTGCCAGAGTTTCAAGATTGAACACCACAACTCATCTCCTTACCGTCCGAAGATAAATGGCGCCGTTGAAGCGGCCAATAAGAACATAAAGAAGATTGTTCAGAAGATGGTTGTGACCTACAAAGATTGGCACGAGATGCTGCCGTTTGCACTGCACGGTTATCGTACGACGGTACGTACGTCGACCGGGGCAACTCCTTTCTCCTTAGTGTACGGTATGGAAGCTGTCCTACCATTAGAAGTGGAGATCCCTTCTTTACGAGTTTTGGTTGATGTGAAACTCGACGAGGCAGAATGGATTACGAACCGACTGAACCAACTCAGCCTGATGGACGAGAAGAGGTTAACATCGATTGCGTTTGGTCGTCTGTACCAAAGCCGAATGAAGAAAGCTTATGATAAGAAGGTGCGTCCTAGAAGCTTTCAGACGGGTGATCTCGTCCTGAAGAAGATTCTTCCTCCACACTCCGATCACCGGGGCAAGTGGACTCCGAATTACGAAGGTCCGTACGTCGTCAGCAAGGTCTTCTCGGGAGGAGCTTTGTTGTTATCCATGATGGATGGTGAAGATTTTGTATCCCCGGTGAACGCGGACGCAGTTAAAAAATACTTTGCTTGAAAGCGACCCGTTGGACAGTAAAAAGAGAGTTCAGGCAAAAATGGGGCATCCTGGCGAACCATAAAAAAGGAAAAAGGTTCGGGCAAAAATTAGGGATATAAATTGAAAAATGTACACCTGCAAAGTCGAAAACCCGGGTGGGCGACTTTGGCAAAAAAGGGTATCCCGGTGAACTGAAAACCCGCAAAGGGCGGTTCACGCAAAAGTTAGGGATTTGAAAAAGGCAAATGACTGCGTTCCGCGTGTGGACTTTCTTTGTTTGGTGGTTCGGAAGACCTGAGGGATGTTTATCTGAATCAATCTCTTCCGAAGCTGAAGCGTCGGAGAAGTATCAAAGTCGAGTGGGTCATAGAGGGATCAACTCATGGTGTTCGTCTATGCCTCGTTGCCGACATTTGTATATACTGATGTATATTTATGTTTTATTTTTGCACGACTTCCTCATTCCAGGAGCTTGCATCTGTTGTAAAACATTTTTACCCATTCAGGGGTTCGTTATCAATAAAATGCATACTATTCAGCAACTCTGTTTGCCTGTTTAGCATTTATCTGTTTTGTTTGCGAAAAAGAACGCCAATGTTTTTGATAAAATGCGCATACATAAACTTACTGGCCTAGGCCACTGATTGTTGAAACAATGAATTGCTTAAACATTGTCACCAGATGATAACCTTGATAGGTCCCTTTGAGAAGGGTATCTTGTCTGTTTGTTTGTGTTGTTACAGGTGTAGTATATACCAGGCGGTGCGCCGTGCGTATCCCCAAGCAGGATGATTCCTCTTTCTCCAGCAAAGTTCAGCAGCCTCTCCCCGCAGAGTCTGAACACGAGATAGTGAGCATTGATATGTCTCCCCGGGCCGAGAAGATTCTCTCCCTAATCAGATGCATCCTGAAGGAATGTCATCTCCTCAGTTGAGTCATACTGAAGTGTGCAGCAACTGATGGTGCCAGACTGAAGTCTCCAGCGGAATCGAAATTCTCCACCAGAGTCGTACTCTCCCCCGAAGCCGGATGATTCCTTCTTCCCCAGCGGAATTGAGATTCCCCACCAGAGTCGTACTCTCCCCGGCAAGCAGAATGATTTTTCCTTCCTCAGCCGAGTTTGCAGATACCCAAGAGAGCCGAATCCTTGGAAACTGCTCAAGCCATGATTGGTTTTCCCCAGTAGCGTGTTGGATAGTTGATGTTGTGTTTCCCCACCGGAGTCGTTATCTCCAGAGAAGTAGCCATGAAGGCCGTGCAGTTTATTCCTGCGATTGACATCGCTTTCCCTCAGCAGGTCCAGGTTCTCGTAGAGCTTTGTTCCCCTGCAGCAGTCGACTGAAGTTGTTCCCCCTGCAGCAGTCAACTGAAGTTAAGTCCCCTGCAGAGTCCAATTGAGATTGGCGTGACCTTGTGCTCCTCAGCAGGATGATTCCTCTATCTGAGTAGTTCTTTCTCCTTGACAGGAGGATCCTCCCTTCGGCATTTATCTTGCTGACGGGATCGCATCATTGTGCATGACTGCATAGCATTTATCATAAACGCATAGCATTTCCACCGTGTGGAGCATTGCGCCATTGCCGAAGCATACGCATAATAAACATGATCTAGGTTGTTACCATTCTTGTTTTGCAGGTGTTTCGCCGCAGAATTGAGTGCTCAGGATGATTCCTGAAGTTCTCCCCAACGAAGTCGCTTGCTCAAGATGATTCTTGAAGTCCCCAGCGAAGTCTTCGGTTCAAGATGATTCTTGAATTCCCCAGCAGGGTCGTTTGCTTAAGATGATTCTTAAGATCCCCAGTGCAGTCTCCAGAGTTGGTTGCTCAAGTCGATACTTAGAGCCCCCGGCAGAGTATTGCTCAGGATAATTCCTGAAATCTCCAACAGGGTTATCAGTTCAAGATGATTCTTGAAGTCCCCGGCGGAGTTATTTGTCCAAGATGATTCTTGAAGTCCTCAGCAGAGTTGATTCATCCAGAATGATTTCTGGATCCCCGGAGCGGAGTTACTTGATAGTTTCTCCAGAATCCCCAGCGGAGATGCGACATCCCCAGCAGGTTTCTGAACAGAAAAGTTGAAACTTCCCTTGAAGACTTCATGACTGAAGTCCGACCGTGTTAATGAAGCAGTTCTCTCAGCTGATGCGGAGTGCCTGATGGCAGAGGTTTAGATATTCCCAATTGGCTCATGATTGACCAAGAATTCTATTCCCGACTTGCTGATGAAGTCCGGCTGATGCCCAACAGTTTTCTTCGAATGCTTGATGGCATTATCAACCTGATGGTTGACCTGATGAGTCCCGAGGAATCGTGATGCCTGATGGCATGTACTACCGGTTACCGTGTGACCAATTCTCCAGCTAGTTGTCGTGCAGCTATTATTCCAGTTTCCGAAGATTTGTTCTCAGCAGAGTACCGTGTACTTGTGCAGTTGGCAAATTTCTGGGTTTATCGGTATTCAACCATCTCGCACCTTGATTGGCTGAGAGCCGTTCGCTCTTCACCCAGTCAGGTTCAAGCCGTTTGAATAGGGGCAGCTGTTGCACCCCAAAATTTGACCAACATTTATTTACCTAGCTTATGTTCACTAGCATTATCATCTGCATTTCATTGATATGTATGCAGTAGATCAAGAGGTATGATTACCCAGCAAGAGTTATACAAGACTTGGAAGCTAGCCAAGAAGGTTGTTCAAGTGTTCAAAGGTTGATACCTTTGTCAGAGAACTCAAGAGATCCTCAGAAAGATTGGTTGAAACCAAGGGTGTATGCCTCATAACTTGAGAGTTGTGGGAGCTCCTCAGATGATTCTGAAGCTATGAGGATGGAATTGAAGCTTTGAGAGAGCTTATGAGATGTCTTGAAAGCCATCATGAAGCCTAGAGAGGCCATTGTACAAGAATAAGAAGACTCAACCATGAGTGGTGCAGTTAGGGTTTGACTGGGTCAACCCTAGGTCAACTGATGATTTGGAGAGGGTTGAGACCTAATACAAGAGCCATGTGATCATGGATTGATGAATTGAGATGCTATAAGGATGATTCCTAGACCAACTCATCATGATTGAGGAGTTTGAGAAGTTTTAAGCTAGGGTTTCTAAGGCTTGACAGTGTAAAATCCCCTAGTTTGATCCCTATCTTCAAGGCAGTTTAGCTCAAGCTGTGATTGTCATCTCATCTTACCCCCAACATGAATGTTGTAGAGCTTTCTCTTAGCTTTAATTTGAGTGCTATAAGTCCTTGATAGGATTTGTAGAGCTCAAGTTATGACTTTGACAAGTTACAGGTCATCTGAGGTATGTGAATCTGGGTCCTTGAAAGTCACCCAACTTGCATCCAACTTTTTCCCAAGAAGGATGATTCCTATGAACTCTTGGTCAACATGAATGTTGTTCCTCATCTTCTTATCTTTCTAGAGAGTAATAGAAGTCCTTGATAGGATTTGTAGAACTCAACTTATGGCTTTGACAAGTCAAGGGCATTTTGGTCATTTGGATGTTATAGGTCATTTCAAGCATAAGGCCATATCTCCTATTTCCAAGCTTCAAATGGAAAAATCTTCAACATCAAACTTGCTTAGAATGATGTTTTAAGGCTATTAATGAGGCCATGAGATGTTGAAAAGGCTTGTAGCAAAAAGTGATAAAAAAGACCTAAAATGGAGGCATAAGTTAAATAAGTTCAAGTTGGAAATTGGAAATCCCAAGTTACACATCCAAACCATGTCATATAATAGGTCATTTTGACTCTAAAAGACATTCTAAAAACAATGGTTCAGCCACTTTTTTGAATTGAGGCCTAGATCATGGGGCTGCTTTGGAAAGTGGTTGCTTGCATCTTAAGGTTCAAATGCAAAACATAAGGAAACTCAATGTACAAGCTTGCTAAGGGTTTTAACACATCCTATATCTCATTTAGGGAGAATTTCAAGCCAAGGCAAGTTGCTGCAAGAGCTATTTCATGAGATGATATGTGAGAAGAGGTGAATTCATAAACTCATGACATGAGAATCCCAATTTCTCATGGGATGGTTCCAGATGGTTCTAGATGATTCTAAACCACTCTATATAATGTATAGAACTTGCTCAGATGCAAGGTTGGTGAGAGAATTGAGAGAAGAGAGAGATATCCATTTCACTTGCTTCCATTGCAAGTTGAAAGCAAAATCCACATTCTGATTCAATTCCATTCATTCTTTCAATCTAAACACATTCCTCTGATCATATTGAAGTTGTGCAGACCAATTTGAGGGCAAGTCCTTGAAGAATTGAAGAGTTGGCATTTGGATTTTCAAGGTTGCAAGTCACCATCGAATTCCGAGATTCAGGCATTCTCCATCAAAAACTTTTGCAAACAGTAGCAAGATTATCATTCAAGGATCGATTCTGAAGAGTTTGAAGGCTTGCAGTGAAGGTTTACTCCATCTGTTAATCAAGATTCCACAGGTTAGTAACTTTTCTCCTACACCATGATTTAGGCATAATTAGCAGGAATTATTAGGTTAGAACGGTTAGAGACCAATAGGAGAGGGATTCTGAACAGTTTGAGAGCAATTGGTGAGGTTTCAGTTGGTGTCACCATTTTTTATTTGGACCAAGAACTCGAGTTATGGTGAGCTATAGCATGAATTAGATGTCAAGCATCAATCAGTGTGAGTTGGTGATCAATCTGAGGTATTTAATTGCAAGAATTGTTGAAGTTGATGTTTGAGCATATCTTTGATCTTGGATCGGGTTTGGAGATTTAGGATGTTTCAATTGATTTCAAGGCCATGGTTAGATTCAGGGTGAAATTCTGGACAGGTTAGGGTTTTGAATTTCAATTTTCCATGGAGATTTGAGGTGGTACGAGTTTGGTGAAGATGGGCTTGAAGCTCTGCATTTCCATGGCTTCCTCACTATGAACCCTAGCTGGAGGAAGAAGATGAGGCGTGGCCATTAGATCATGTTAGACTCATTGACTGAGTGGGGAATCCAAGGGATGAGATTCAATTTCATTTGAAGAGGGAGTCTGGGAAGACCATGAAACGCGTCGTTTCATTAAAAGGGAGGTTGGGCTCAGTTGCTAACCACACCCCAGATCATGGCCCATGTTTATTTTGAACTGAATTTCCTTGCTTTCTGCACCGCATCCTTTTCTTTTTTCTTTATAATTTCTGAAATGATTTTCTGGTTTATTGGGCCTGGCACGCATTGCTTTCTGAACCCCCATTCTGAGCCCATTGCATATCTGAACTGAATATACTTGCTATCTGCACCCAATATTTTCATATTTTAATTTCGTTTCCTCCATTTTATTTCAATCTTTGAAAAATCATAATAAATGGAAAATTAATGATTTTTGAATGGGGATTTTTTCTCCCATTTCATGATAATGTCTAGAAATTATAAAATCAAAATATTTGCATTTAATGCATTTTTAATATTTTTTGTGTATTTTCTCTTTTAATAGTATTTTAATTCTTTTATGTTGATGCATAGATTTGTAGAATTTTGTTTAGCTAGTTCCCTTCATATTTTTAGGCCATTCTTTTTAGGATAGTTAGATTAGGACTTTAGCTCCCCTCTGGATTTATTCCATAATTTTGTGATGAATTTTTGATTAGTTTTGCTTAGGTGACTTTAGGTTGTGTAGAATTAGGTCAATCCTTAACATAGGTCCACGATAATAACACTAGAATTTTGGGTTTCTAGGTCAAGATAGATATTGGGACATATAGGGTATTAAGGGTAGGTATATAGGATCCCCTAGAAATTATATTAGGTTTTAATATAGTAGTATACTATTTTTAAGTGATTTTTGTAGTTGATGATTGTTTGTGTTGCCCTTGTGGGCTTGTATTTTTGTTTGCTTTGCTTTGTGGGCTTGGAGAGCTTGGTCTTGCTTTGAGGATCATAGTAGAAGACTTGAGGATTGATTGAGGAGCTTGAGAGCTTGAGAATCTTGTTTGTTTTGTTGTTGTTTTAGGGTTAGGGATTAGGAAGAGCTTAGACCTAATTAACTTCCTTCTTAAACATGGATGGTATCTTTCACCTCCATTCCTCCCTATGATTCAAAGTCCTTCCATGGTATTAACCTCTCTCCTTTGGAGGGATAAGTGATGGTACCTAGGAAGTATAACTTTTGAGGGAACCATTCCTTTGATGTTGAACCCTTATAGGTCACCTTTGGTGGTCAATAAGCAGTTTAACACCCCAGCTTATCCAGTTAAGTGATTTCCTCTGGTTTGAATATCTTGAGAGATGTTGAGAGTGAGTGTGAAGATGAAGACTTCATTGAAGAATGTGGAAGAGGATGAGTCCTTGAGCATTGCCATTCCAGCTGAGGCTTGAAGAGCAACAAGAGCAAGTTGATACTTGAAGACCCAATGAAGATCCAGTAAAGACTGAATGAAGAGATGAGGCTTAAAGGTTGAAGGATGAAGTTGATACTTCTAAGTGATTAAAGGTTACTCTGAGAAGCTGAAGCTTGTAGGAGGAGAAGACCAAGTTGAGACTGGTAAAGCAAGAAGAGCTTGAGAGCTTGAAGACCAAGTTGATACTTAGGAAGAGGATTCAATTGAGATTGATTCTGAAGAGCTGAAGCTTGAAGAACAAATGAAGTTGATACTTACTTTGAAGCTTGAAGATCCTGAAGGAATCAAGTTGATACTTGTGGTTAATGGTGAAGCCTGAAGGTGGAACTGATTAAGGAGCTGAAGCTTGAAGAAGATAAGTTGAAACTTATGTTAAAGGGTCGAAACTTGGAAAAGCAAATTGATATTTGTCAACAGTGATTGAAGTTTGAAGACTGAGTTACTGTTAGAAGAGCTGAAGCTTGGAGTTGAGAGAGGAGTTGATCTTTTTTCTTTTCAGTTCTGTATTGATGTGTTTTGTTTGATTTGCTTGATGCATTGGAATAAGTTCATATCCAGACTAGGTAGAATCTAGGAGCATGATTGCACTAGAGGTTGAGTTGCTCCCTTTGCTTGTATTGTTACTGTGTGGTTTTGCTTGCGGGTATTCGGTAGAGCCCAGCTCCCTTGCCCATGTGGTTTATTTTGCTTGATAGCATGACTTTATTTCTTCTGTATGATTGCAGTTTACTGTATTGCTTGATAGCATGTTTTATATTTCAGTATGATTACTGTTATTCATTCTGGCTTGAGGTTGAGATGAGCTTGTGGAGGCTGAAGCCCCACACACATTTCCTCCCTCACTTGCATTGCATGCATTTTACCGTATTACTGTTTACAGTTTGAGCTGATGCTTTATCTGTTTCTGTGTATCATTGACATGATCCCTTAGGGCTCTCATTTCCTTTGATAAGGAAGTGATGATAGAACTTTAGGTTGAAACCTATGCATGACAACTTCTAGGAGTTCCCTGTTTCAAACCTCAACCATAGGATGAATCCTTGGCATGATAACAATAGGACTTGATAGTCTCCCTCCTAGTTGAGCATGTTCTCTTCTCATCTCAAAACAGTTTAAGATACAGTAATCATGAATGATTTCTTTCGTACGTTACGAGCCTTAAGCTATCTGAGAAAGGATTGTGGGAGAGTTTCTTTTCCACAGTCTGGATGTTTAGTATGGTACCCTTTGGGTGACATGCGACGCATTCACTCTCAGGTCATAGTCTCTAGCGCGATTGAAATTGCAAACACGATAAAAAAACACTTCTTTCGTAAAAGACAGGAAATAAAGCGTAGTGTCCCGAACTACGTGAGCTCTAATCTCTCATACCTGTTGAGAGTATGTAGGCATAATACCGATGTATTGGCGAGCTACCTTCCCCCATAACCCGTCGTAGGTCGAACTACGTTGACTCTGATTTCTCGTTCTCTGATGAGAATACGTAGGCATAAAGTGCGACGCTTTGCCGAGTCATTTTTCTTTTCTGTTTAAGCCAGCCTTGATAGGTAGATAGTTAAACCAACTCATCCAAGTAAACCCAACAAGCGTGGATCCCGTCGAGTACGACGGACGTGAGGGGTGCTAATACCTTCCCCTTGCGTAACCGACTCCCGAACCCAGACAATGGTTGCGACGACCTTGTCTTACCCTTTTTTCGTTAGGTTTTTACGATCGTTTCCTTTCCCGCTCCGAGGGATAAATGACGAAAGGTGGCGACTCTTCTGTTTTGCCGGCACCTTATTTTCGCGAAAGCGACAGCTGGCGACTCTGTTGGGGACTCCGATGGTTCCCTATTCGAGTCTCGCCTTGGATTTTCTTCCTAGCTGTCTGGGTCATCCCCAGCAGCTGGAGACTATGCTGGGGAGGCGAACCCAGAATCTCTGGTTCTCCGGTTCCCTTGCGAGAGTCAGTCATAGCGCTTGTATGATTACTTGTAGGGTTGTGTTTATTTATCGCATTTTATTCCTCGCACTTTATTTCCCGCATCTTTATTTTTCATTATGATATGATTATCTGTGCTGTTGTGGGAGGGGCATTATGATGAGTGAGAAGCCAGACCCAGGCTTGAGTGCACCATAGAATTAGTTGTGGAAATTAGTGGGCGCGTGCTTGCTTTGCAAGCACTAGTGTCTCATGAAATCCACGCTCAGACGAGGTTCTCCCGGTTGGCTTCTCTTTCAACCCTTTGGGTTGAGACGGTTGTTAGTTTGGTGGATTGTCGACTCTGGGGACCGATCATTTGTGATTCAGCCGAGTGAGGCCGCTTCATGAGCTGGTGATGCCACACCTTCTGGGTATCGTATCACCCCTCTTGAATATATGTGACGCTGATGAACGCATAGGATGCCGAACTTGAGTCAGTTTAGGTTCATACCTGTGAGCAGGGTTGGGTTTATTGCAGGAAACTTCGACCTTCAGACTACCTGGTTTTCTTGATAGTGGATCAGTGTTGTTGGGGTCTGAAGATCTCATCAGCAGATGTGTATTTGTTCTTGATAGAGCAGATGTTGATCAGAAGATCTCATCAGCAGATGTATGTTTGTTCTTGATAGAGCAGATTTTTGATTGGGGTCTGAAGATCTCATCAGCAGATGTATGTTTGTTCTTGATAGAGCAGATTTTTGATTGGGGTCTGAAGATCTCATCAGCAGATGTATGTTTGTTCTTGATAGAGCATATTTTTGATTGGGGTCTGAAGATCTCATCAGCAGATGTATGTTTGTTCTTGACAGAGCAGATTTCTTGGTCCTACATCAGAGGTCCTTATTATCAGACATTTGTTCTTGACAGAGCAGATTCGTGGTCCGATACCAGGGTTTTCTTCTTATCAGATGCAGTGGTTGTTCTTGATAGAGCAAGATTATGGTTTTGTTGATGCAGAATCTCCACAGCAGTTGCCTTGATCTCCTATTGCATGATTGCATTTTGCATTAGTTTGCATACTCATTTGCATTTCATTAACGTGTGTCTGTGTTACAGGTACCGTTTTCCCTGATCCAGGATTTCTTGCCTCCTATTGTATTGTTATGGGCTCTCCGAGGAAGACTGTGGCTTACAAGTTCCCTGCCCCTGATGTGGTTAAGTTGACTGGTTTGATAGCTTTAGCAGATGATTCTGTGAGGGATGAGTTTAGAGAATCTTACGGCAAGTTGCTCGGTTTCGTTCATAAACCTTCTGCGTTCGAGGTGAATGGGTTGCACGCTCTGCTGCAGTTCTACGACCCTCCGCTGAGATGCTTCACTTTCCAGGATTTTTTTCTCGCACCCACGCTGGAAGAGTATGCTGATTTGCTAGGGGTGCCTATCAAGAGGCAGATGCCTTTTGTTCATATGGATGCTGAGCCTGATCTGGCTGGTTTAGCTCCGGCACTTCATCTGGATGCCTCCGAGTTAGTATTGACTAGTTGGAACAAGGTTCCTGGGTTCTCCTTGCAGTTTCTAGCAGGGAAGGCTCAGCAGTGCGCCAAAGACGGATGTTGGGTCGCGTTCAATGCCATCCTTGCTCTGTGCATATATGGCATCATTTTGTTCCCCAACATGCCCGATTTTGTAGACTTGGATGCATTTCACATCTTCGCGTCAGGGAATCCAGTCCCTACCTTGATAGGAGATGTCTACCATTCTATCCACTACAAAAACGAGAACAAGAGGGGTAAGAATGTCTCATGCTGTGTACCCTTGCTTTATAAATGGCTTGATAGTCATCTGCCCAAGAGGGGTCCTTTTGTTTCGTTTGCAGCCACAGCTGAGTGGTCTGAGCGTCTGATGAGTTTATCTGTAGAGGATATTGACTGGTTCGACAGGGATAGGTTGGGTACTGAGGTGATCTTCAGCTGCAGCGGGTTTCCAAACGTGCCTTTGATAGGCAGGAAGGGCTGTATAAACTACAATCCGCTTTGCTAGTCCGACAGTTCGCGTATGCTTTGAGAGCTCCGCCGAAGGATGAAGAGGTGCAGGAATCTCTGTACCTCACTGGTCTTCTAGAGGGGGATCTATTATCCAAGCTTCAGCGCGCCTGGAATGGTATCAGTAAGCGAGGAAAACCATTGCTAGGAAGAAGCAACAATCAAGCCTACCCTCCGTTTGTGACTTGGATCAGAGCTAGGGCAGATGCTATAGGGATGTCGTTTCCTCATGCCAAGCTAGAAAGCCCTCTAATGATTGAAGAGCCTACTATTGTGCCCATTCAACAGCATAATCAGGTGTTAGCTGAGCGAAATGAATTGAAGCGGGCAAATGAGGAACTGGAGAAAGAGTTGGCTCAACTCTGAAGCGAGAGGAACGAAGCCGTTCATTCTTTCAAGAGGAAGACGGAGCTGGTGAACCATCTAGGTACAGACCTGACTAAGCAGATAGCCGAGCGTGAGCGCATAGGTCAAGACTTCAAAGCTGTAAACGACGTACTGTCTACGAAGAAGCAGCACTTGGACGAGGCATATCGGAGGATATCCAAGTTCAACCAACACTGGAAGGCTTCCCTGGCCACCAGGAAAGAGCGGGAGGATAAGCTGATGCTGCAGATCTCCAAGCTGGAAGCCCAGGTAAAGGACAATGAGGAGAGGTTTGATGAAGAAACCGCTCGCAGATACGCCGCCGAAGGCCAGCTCAACAAAGCTCTCGCTAACATGAAGGAGCGCAAGCTGATGTTTGAGTCCAAAAAGCGGAAGTTAGAAGATTGTTTCGGCGAAGGAGCATGGGAAGGTTCGGTTGAAGGACTTCAGTATACCATTGTGCAGAGGGAATTACTCGTCGAAGGGTTGCTCACTCTGCCGGATCATCTAGAAACGAAGGAGTTGTTAGAAAAGTATCGCGCCCGTGGCCGTACTTGACTATTTGTATTCCTTTTACTTTGATCATTGTTGTATGCTGACCATCACCAGGCTTGTTGGTTGAGGTCACGCTGTTGATTAATCTTGTACTCGCTGATGCTATGTACTGCCTTGATAGGCTTTCTGTGTATATGAGATTGTTATTTCCATGATTGGTCTCGGACGTCTTATTATTATCAGCACTGGCACTTAGGCACTAGGATCGGGGGAGATCTCCCCAACGCACAGACACACGCATGCATTTGCATGACGAGCATTTTGTTGTTTTCCTAACCCTTTTGTGTTTCACAGGTTTTTCAGATTCAACAGGTTGTTTCAGGTTGTTTCAAGTGGTTCCAGGATTGATCAGAGACCTATTCACCGCTATCCTACTAGAGCTAATCAGACCAGGATCATGGAGCAAGTGCAAACTGATGTTCAGGAACTCCGCGAAAGGATGGATCGCTTCATGGAGCTCATGCAAGTGGTCGCCAACGGCCAAGATCAGCTCAGAACTTTGGTTCAGCCTTTGATTTCCAGGGTTGATAGCAACGGCGTACTCCTTGGTGGGACTGTGCCTACTCCTCCACCAGTTGAAACTCCACAGAATGGTGTCCCCGTGACCGGGGGCAACGGCAGTGCTAACGGCAATGTGATGGCCAACATCGGACTCAATACGACGGGCGTCGGTAATGGGAGTATGGGAGCTAATGTCAATATCGGGTCGGGCAACGACAATGCAGGCGTCGGGAATCTGTTTGTGCCTCAGCCATGGCTAGAGGATCGCCAGGACGATGTGTTCTCTCAGAAAGGTGCTGAAGGGGAGCTGAATGCTGAAGTGCGGCTTAGATTCAAGACACTTGAAGATAAGATGAGAGATATCGAGAATCAGAATACTTTGGGCGTTGATATGTCCAAGCTGGGATTAATTGCTGATTTCAAGGTGCCTCCCAAGTTCAAGGTACCTGACTTTGAAAAGTATAAGGGCACCACTTGCCCTTGTGTCCACCTGAGGTCGTATTACAGGAAGATGTTTGCTCATTCCGAAGACGAGAAGTTGCTGATGCACTTCTTCCAAGACAGTCTTTCCGAGCCATCCCTTGAGTGGTACATGGGTCTGGAGCCCACTAGTGTGCGCACATGGAAGGATCTTGCTGAAGCATTTGTGCACCACTACCAATACAATAGCGACTTGGCCCCGAACCGAGTTCAGCTGCAGAATCTGTCGCAGAGGAACAATGAAGGGTTTAAGGAGTACGCCCAGCGGTGGCGTGAGTTGGCAGCCAGGGTTCAGCCGCCGATGGTTGAGCGGGAGCTCGTGCAGATGTTTGTAGCCACCCTCCCAGGGGTTTACTATGAAAAGTTAGTCAGCGGTATGTCTGGGAAGTTCTCAGATCTCATTATCATGGGTGAGCACGTCGAGAATGGGATCAAGATCGGGAAAATTCAAGGTGAGTCATCCTCAGCTGGAGGAGGCGGAAAGAAACCTTATGCTGGAAAAAGACGAGAAGGAGAGGCGAGCGTTGTGGCCAACGCTCGAAGGAAGGGTAAAGGTCCTCACCAGCAAGTGGCAAGTATAAATATCCCGACAGCTCCGCAGCAGCAGCAGCAACCGAATCAACAGGGATACATGAAGTATCAGAATCGGGCACCTTTGGCGAACCGTCACTTCGAGACACCGCCTATGTCATACGTGCAACTCTTGCAAACTTTGCTTCAGCTACAGTTGATCCAGAAGAGGACAATGGCTCCCTTGATAGGGGCACCTCCGCCAGGGTACGACGCGAATGCCACTTATGAGTTCCACTCAGGGGCACCAGGCCACACAATCGAGAACTGCAAAGCCTTCAAGCATAAGGTGCAGGACATGGTGGATGCCAAGATCATCAACTTCTCCGATAATGTGCCCAATGTCACGAAGAATCCTATGCCGAATCATAGGGGAGGCGGGGTGAACGCCATTATCGAAGAAGAGAGTGTAGATCTGTTGACTGATGTCAAAGATCTGAAGACGCCGCTTAGCTTCGTTAAAGCTAAGTTGCTGAAAAGAGGGTTCTTTCCAGGTTGCGGAGAACTATGTATGGACTGTGCCACACATTCTGATGGATGTGAGCAGTTGGTAGAAGGAATTCAAAGTCTGATGACTGAAGGGATTCTGCAGTTTAGCCGGAGGGCTGAAAGTGGATCAGGAGAGGTAGTGCTGAAGCAGGCCGATGAAGTCGCCACCATCACCATCCCTCGCCGGCCTATAACCATTTCTGCACCCAGACCGCCCACAATTACTATCACTAAAGCTGGGCCGATACCCTTCGAGAGCACGAATGCTGTCCCATGGCATTATGGGGCTGAAGTCTACTGCAACGGACAAAGGTTGGAGCTATAACCGTTTGGGACGACTGTGGAGAACCTTGCGGGAGTCAGTGGTATCACTCGTAGCGGAAGAGTGTTTGCACCGCCGGAGGTCGTGGCGGATAAAGCGGTCAGAGCTGATGCGGCCGATAAGGGTAAAAGTAAAGTCGTTGAAGAGACCTCGCGTGGGACAGAAACAGACTTGCTTGTTAAAGATGCCGAAGAGTTTATGCGGTTGATCAAAAAGAGTGACTACAAGATTGTAGACCATCTCCATCAGACGCCCTCGAAGATTTCCATCTTGAACTTGTTGCTGTGTTCTGAAGCACACCGCAACGCGCTGCTGAAGGTGTTGAATGCCGCCTATGTACCGCAAGAAATATCGGTGAATCAGCTAGAAGAGGTTGTAGCCCACGTTAATGCTGGAAATGGGCTAGGTTTCACAGACCTGGAGCTGGCACCGAAGGGGAGAAATCACAATAGTGCCCTGCACATCTCGATAGAGTGTAGGGGCACAATCATGTCGCACGTGCTGGTGGACACGGGTTCATCGCTTAATGTCCTTCCGAAGAAGGCATTAATGAAGTTGGATACTCGGGGAGTGATCTTCACACCCAGTGATCTAGTTGTGAAGGCATTCGACGGGACTAAACGCCACGTTTTCGGGGAGGTGACCCTGTCGATCCAAGTCGGTCCGGAAACGTTCGACGCGGTCTTTTATATTATGGATATCATGCCTGCCTACAGTTGTCTCTTGGGTCGGCCGTAGATCCATGTTGTTGGTGCCGTGACCTCCATGTTGCACCAAAAGCTCAAATATGCTGTCGGGGGAAGCATCGTAACCGTTTGCGGCGAGGAAGACATAATGGTGAGCCATTTGTCGTCCTTTAAGTACGTGGAAATGGATGGCGAAATCCATGAGACTCTATGCCAAGCGTTCGAAGCTGTCAAAGTGAAGGACGTAGCTCCTGTGGTCACAGAAAAGCCAGATATGACTCTCTCCTCGTTCAAGGAAGCTCGGGCCGTTGTCCAAGCCGGATCTACCCCAGGCTGGGGGCGAATTTTGGAGATACCCAACAAGCAGGATAAGTTTGGGTTGGGGTATTCTCCTGGAGCTGAAGCTTCTTCTTCTTCTAGCAGTGCGTCGCGAGGTAAAGGGCCGATCCAGTTTACCAGTGGCAGAGTGATTTTCGAAAGCATCAACGCGGTGTCTGAAGACAACGGAGATAGCGACTGTGACCTCGACAATTGGATCCAGCCAAGCAAGCCAGGCGAGGGCCTCAACAATTGGTCCGTCAAGGATATCATACAGATGACAAGTGAAGAGTAATGATTTACTTTTTCCAATCATTGTACAACCCTATGTCCTACCCGGGGCATAGTGGTTTTATTGTCAGGGCCTTGTTGGATTATGTACATGCATTTTGTTAATAAATCAAAGGCGTTTTCTCCGTATTCAAATATTGTGATCTCTGTTATTCCTGTTTTATACTTGTTTTGAAAAACAATAAAATGGCAATGGGCTTTGTGCTAACCTGCACATCCTTGTTTTAAACTTAACCCTTGTTATTGCAGGATCCACATAACAGATGACATCGACTCTGGACCTTCTACGACTCACTTCGACTTCGATTGCCCGATCTATCAAGCCGAAGAAGAGATTGATGAAGACGAAGACCTTCCTGAAGAGTTGGCCCGCTTGTTGAAACAAGAGGAGAAAGTTATTCTGCCTCATGAGGAGGAGATTGAGATCGTGAATTTGGGTTCTGAAGAGCTCGTAAGAAACGTCAGGATAGGGGCTGCATTGCAGAGTGATGTCAAGCAGAGATTGGTCGAGATGCTAAGAGAGTATAGTGACGTCTTTGCTTGGTCATACGAAGACATGCCCGGACTTGACACGGACATCGTGGTCCACCACTTGCCGTTGCGAGAAGATTGCCCTCCCGTTAAGCAGAATCTTAGGAGGACGAGACCAGATATGGCCGTTAAGATCAAAGAAGAAGTGCAGAAACATCTTGATGCTGGCTTCTTAGCGGTCACCACTTACCCTCCGTGGGTCGCCAACATAGTGCCTGTACCGAAGAAGGACGGTAAGGTACGCATGTGCGTCGATTATCGGGATTTAAATAGGGCGAGCCCTAAAGATGATTTCTCGTTGCCTCATATCGGGATTTTAAGGCTAGTAATGAGGCCATGAGATGTTGAAAAGGCTTGTAGCAAAAAGTGATAAAAAGGACCTAAAATGGAGGCATAAGTTAAATAAGTTCAAGTTGGAAATTGGAAATCCCAAGTTACACATCCAAACCATGTCATATAATAGGTCATTTTGACTCTAAAAGACATTCTAAAAACAATGGTTCAGCCACTTTTTTGAATTGAGGCCTAGATCATGGGGATGCTTTGGAAAGTGGTTGCTTGCATCTTAAGGTTCAAATGCAAAACATAAGGAAACTCAATGTACAAGCTTGATAAGGGTTTTAACACATCCTATATCTCATTTAGGGAGAATTTCAAGACAAGGAAAGTTGCTGCAAGAGCTATGTCATGAGATGATATGTGAGAAGAGGTGAATTCATAAACTCATGACATGAGAATCCCAATTTCTCATGGGATGGTTCCAGATGATTCTAGATGATTCTAAACCACTCTATATAATGTATAGAACTTGCTCAGATGCAAGGTTGGTGAGAGAATTGAGAGAAGAGAGAGATAGCCATTTCACTTGCTTCCATTGCAAGTTGAAAGCAAAATCCACATTCTGATTCAATTCCATTCATTCTTTCAATCTAAACACATTCCTCTGATCATATTGAAGCTGTGCAGACCAATTTGAGGGCAAGTCCTTGAAGAATTGAAGAGTTGGCATTTGGATTTTCAAGGTTGCAAGTTACCATCAAATTCTGAGATTCAGGCATTCTCCATCAAAACTTTTGCAAACAGTAGCAAGATTATCATTCAAGGATCGATTCTGAAGAGTTTGAAGGCTTGCAGTGAAGGTTTACTCCATCTGTTAATCAAGATTCCACAGGTTAGTAACTTTTCTCCTACACCATGATTTAGGCATAATTAGCAGGAATTGTTAGGTTAGAACGGTTAGAGACCAATAGGAGAGGGATTCTGAACAGTTTGAGAGCAATTGGTGAGGTTTCAGTTGGTGTCACCATTTTTATTTGGACCAAGAACTCGAGTTATGGTGAGCTATAGCATGAATTAGATGTCAAGAATCAATCAGTGTGAGTTGGTGATCAATCTGAGGTATTTAATTGCAAGAATTGTTGAAGTTGATGTTTGAGCATATCTTTGATCTTGGATCGGGTTTGGAGATTTAGGATGTTTCAATTGATTTCAAGGCCATGGTTAGATTCAGGGTGAAATTCTGGACAGGTTAGGGTTTTGAATTTCAATTTTCCATGGAGATTTGAGGTGGTACGAGTTTGGTGAAGATGGAGCTTGAAGCTCTGCATTTCCATGGCTTCCTCACTATGAACCCTAGCTGGAGGAAGAAGATGAGGCGTGGCCATTAGATCATGTTAGACTCATTGACTGAGTGGGGAATCCAAGGGCTGAGATTCAATTTCATTTGAAGAGGGAGTCTGGGAAGACCATGAAACGCGTCGTTTCATTAAAAGGGAGGTTGGGCTCAGTTGCTAACCACACCCCAGATCATGACCCATGTTTATTTTGAACTGAATTTCCTTGCTTTCTGCACCGTATCCTTTTCTTTTTTCTTTATAATTTCTGAAATGATTTTCTGGTTTATTGGGCCTGGCACGCATTGCTTTCTGAACCCCCATTCTGAGCCCATTGCATATCTGAACTGGATATACTTGCTATCTGCACCCAATATTTTCATATTTTAATTTCTTTTCCTCCATTTTATTTCAATCTTTGAAAAATCATAATAAATGGAAAATTAATGATTTTTGCATGGGGATTTTTTCTCCCATTTCATGATAATGTCTAGAAAATTATAAAATCAAAATATTTGCATTTCATGCATTTTTATTATTTTTTGTGTATTTTCTCTTTTAATAGTATTTTAATTCTTTTATGTTGATGCATAGATTTGTAGAATTTTGTTTATCTAGTTCCCTTCATATTTTTAGGCCATTCTTTTTAGGATAGTTAGATTATGACTTTAGCTCCCCTATGGATTTATTCCATAATTTTGTGATGAATTTTTGATTAGTTTTGCTTAGGTGACTTTAGGTTGTGTAGAATTAGGTCAATCCTTAACATAGGTCCACGATAACACTAGAATTTTGGGTTTCTAGGTCAAGATAGATATTGGGACATATAGGGTATTAAGGGTAGGTATATAGGATCCCCTAGAAATTATATTAGGTTTTAATATAGTAGTATACTATTTTTAAGTGATTTTTGTAGTTGATGATTGTTTGTGTTGCCCTTGTGGGCTTGTATTTTTGTTTGCTTTGCTTTGTGGGCTTGGAGAGCTTGGTCTTGCTTTGAGGAGCATAGTAGAAGACTTGAGGATTTATTGAGGAGCTTGAGAGCTTGAGAATCTTGTTTGTTTTATTGTTGTTTTAGGGTTAGGGATTAGGAAGAGCTTAGACCTAATTAACTTCCTTCTTAAACATGGATGGTATCTTTCACCTCCATTCCTCCCTATGATTCAAAGTCCTTCCATGGTATTCACCTCTCTCCTTTGGAGGGATAAGTGATGGTACCTAGGAAGTAGAACTTTTGAGGAAACCATTCCTTTGATGTTGAACCCTTATAGGTCACCTTTGGTGGTCAATAAGCAGTTTAACACCCCAGCTTATCCAGTTAAGTGATTTCCTCTGGTTTGAATATCTTGAGAGATGTTGAGAGTGAGTGTGAAGATGAAGACTTCATTGAAGAATGTGGAAGAGGATGAGTCCTTGAGCATTTCCATTCTAGTTGAGGCTTGAAGAGCAACAAGAGCAAGTTGATACTTGAAGACCCAATGAAGATCCAGTAAAGACTGAATGAAGAGATGAGGCTTAAAGGTTGAAGGATGAAGTTGATACTTCTAAGTGATTAAAGGTTACTCTGAGAAGCTGAATCTTGCCGGAGGAGAAGACCAAGTTGAGACTGGTAAAGCAAGAAGAGCTTGAGAGCTTGAAGACCAAGTTGATACTTAGAAAGAGGATTCAATTGAGATTGATTCTAAAGAGCTGAAGCTTGAAGAACAAATGAAGTTTATACTTACTTTGAAGCTTGAAGATCCTGAAGGAATGAAGTTGATAGTTGTGGTTAATGGTGAAGCCTGAAGGTGGAACTGATTAAGGAGCTGAAGCTTAAAAAAGATAAGTTGAAACTTATGTTAAAGGGTCGAAACCTGGAAAAGCAAATTGATATTTGTCAACAGTGATTGAAGTCTGAAGACTGAGTTGCTGTTAGAAGAGCTGAAGCTTGGAGTTGACAGAGGAGTTGATCTTTTTTCTTTTCTGTTCTGTATTGATGTGTTTTGTTTGATTTGCTTGATGCATTAGAATAAGTTCATATCCAGACTAGGTAGAATCTAGGAGCATGATTGCACTAGAGGTTGAGTTGCTCCCTCTGCTTGTATTGTTACTGTGTGGCTTTGCTTGCGGGTATTCGGTAGAGGCCAGCTCCCTTGCCCATGTGGTTTATTTTGCTTGATAGCATGACTTTATTTCTTCTGTATGATTGCAGTTTACTGTATTGCTTGATAGCATGTTTTATATTTCAGTATGATTACTGTTATTCATTCTGGCTTGAGGTTGAGATGAGCTTGTGGAGGCTGATGCTCCACACACATTTCCTCCCTCACTTGCATTGCATGCATTTTACCGTATTACTGTTTACAGTTTGAGCTGATGCTTTATCTGTTTCTGTGTATCATTGACATGATCCCTTAGGGCTCTCATTTCCTTTGATAAGGAAGTGATGATAGAACTTTAGGTTGAAACCTATGCATGACAACTTCTAGGAGTTCCCTGTTTCAAACCTCAACCATAGGATGAATCCTTGGCATGATAATAGTAGGACTTGATAGTCTCCCTCCTAGTTGAGCCTGTTCACTTCTCATCTCAAAACAGTTTAAGATATAGTAATCATGAATGATTTCTTTCGTATGTTACGAGCCTTAAGCTATCTGAGAAAGGATTGTGGGAGAGTTGCTTTTCCACAGTCTGGATGTTTAGTATGGTACCCTTTGGGTGACATGCGACGCATTCACTCTCAGGTCATAGTCTCTAGCGCGATTGAAATTGCAAACACGATAAAAAACACTTCTTTCGTAAAAGACAGGAAATAAAGCGTAGTGTCCCGAACTACGTGAGCTCTGATCTCTCATACCTGTTGAGAGTATGTAGGCATAATACTGATGTATTGGCGAGCTACCTTCCCCCATAACCCGTCGTAGGTCGAACTACGTTGACTCTGATTTCTCGTTCTCTGATGAGAATACGTAGGCATAAAGTGCGACGCTTTGCCTAGTCATTTTTCTTTTCTGTTTAAGCCAGCCTTGATAGGTAGATAGATAAACCAACTCGTCCAAGTAAACCCAACAAGCGTGGATCCCGTCGAGTACGACGGACGTGAGGGGTGCTAATACCTTCCCCTTGCGTAACCGACTCCCGAACCCAGGCGAGAACTGATAGCAAAATAGATTAGGAAAATTGAACAAAAATTGGTTTTTTTTGCTTTGAACGTCAAACGGGGCTGACTGGATATAGGCTAAGAAAAAAGACAACCAGGCGAGAACTGGCTGAAAGCTGACATGTACCAGACGAGAACTGATACAACAATAGGTTAAAGAAACGGTGACCAAACGAGAACTGGTACCAATAACATACACCAGACGAGAACTGATGTAACAAACAGGTTAGAGAATTGATGACCAGACAGGGACTGGTTAAAAGGTAACATGCACCAAACGAGAACTGATGCCACAATAAACCACACCAGACGAGAACTGATGTTTACGGAAAGAGATCGACGATACGATAACTGGTTAAACGAAGACAGGTACCAGGCGAGAACTGGTATTTGCGGAAATGTGGGCCAGACGAGAACTGGTTACCGGTTTGCCAGGCGAGACCTGGGCTTTGAAAGCGACTTGGTTACGGAGTTCTGACAGGTAACAGATTTAAACTGCAGGATAACAATCCACCGACAACACGGCTCTTCTTATTTAGAAGGTTCAGGTTTTTGACAAAGGTATTGACACGATTCCCCGATACTTAACTCTTGCTGGGGATAAACAAACTTGCTTGGACAACTTGCCCCAGTACCATTTAATTTGCCCCAATCCCACTCTTGGGAATATTTGCTCTGAACAGCTTGCCACGAGAAAACTTCGAGAATATTTGCCCCGGTATCTGTACGACAAAAGGATTCAGCCTCAATCAAACAACTATCAACCCAGTTGGTCTTCACTATCTCTGAAGTGACTTTACCCCTGAATGAGCGTATAAGCGACTTAACCTGATCTGATTACCCACTAGAAGGTTCTGCTTTCAAATCACAATGTTCTAGATGATTGCCCCTGATTGGGTCTCGAGAAGACTCACTTCTGGTCAACTGCCTCTCAAACAAACTGCCCCATAATCAACTGATGCTTTGGGACTTGTTCTCAGACTAACTGATTCTGAACTTGCTGGAATTCAATGCCCCTGATTCACAGGTCTTCTCAACATACACCATTCTGATCCAAACGACTGTATTATTCAGTCCTGTTTGATTATTCCCTGATGGAATTTCCTTCATGTCAACTACTGGCCTGCAAGTAAATTGTCTATTCCGAATGGTAATTCTAATGCGATGTTTATGCCGATTTTGAATATTTTTGTGTTGTCACTCATTTATGTGTCATGATCCAAAGTTCGAACGTAGTGCTGATTTGATCAGTGAAAAAATACAACAAGGAAATGATTAGCAAATCATGTAGGAGTCAGGTTACTCAACCTTATCGTAATGCGCTTTCAGGATAAACCCTACCTCAATTAGGTCTTTTAAGGGTTGTATCGTGGTCGGGTTCACGGTTCGTGAAACAAAGGATATTTGGCTCAAATTTTGATTTGTACCCACCCCTTCTACGTGATGATCTCCGATCTTAAAGTTCATTTAACCTGGCACAAGCGCTCGCCTCTTCGATAGGTATGTTGGATGGTAAGAACCATAACTAAGGAATTCACAAGGTTTTTCGGAGTGACAGTTACTCCTTTTTCGCTTTCGGTGTCTGTATACACGACTTTGTCTTTCACTGGGGATCTGTTTTTTTCTATCCCTTCTTTTTCATTCTTTTTGATTCCCTAATTTTTGCCTGGACTGACTCCTTTTGAGTTCTTTTTCGATTTTTTTTTCTTTTGGAGTCCAGCGGGATGCCCTGATTTTTGCCTAAGTATTAGCTTTCCAGCTTTTCTTTCTTTTTACTTAGCGGGCTTTCTTTTTTCTTTCTTTTGGAACAAAGTCGTATGACACTGGTTGTCTTGATTGCTCCGAAAGGATTACAACTGTTTCACTCCTGGTTGGTGAGATTTAACCATTGTGGTTGACGAAGTACGACCTCTTGAGAGGCATAATATTGACTGGTCCTTGAATGGAACACTCCTCTATAAGACTTGAACGCTCGGTCAAGCTAACTGACAACTACCCTGCCCCGGGTTAAGATGTGAGGATTTTTTTTAAAAAGTCCGAAAAAACTTCTACTTCCTGGCTCGAAGTGGTTAACAAGGGACTAACTCCTTATATCTCCAGTGATTAGGGGATTTGAAACAATGCCTTGTACGTCATCGGTAAGGTCTTATCAGAAAGCATACGATCATCGGTCATGAGTTTATTTCGTCATCCTCCCTCCAATCTTTGCTAATCATGTGACAAAGTGGAGTGAATAAAATGCAAGTGTCAGTGCAATGCAATAAATGAGCGACAGCGACATGATTAATTCAGAAAAATGCATAGTCACCTTATTAATATCACCATTCGAAACATACAATGTTTACAGCAAGTAGTAACTGACAGAAAGAAAACTACAAATGCAAATGATATAAAAGTCTGAGGACTGCCAATGTCGAGGCGCCCGTCTGTCTGAATCAATGGCTCCTTTGAAAACAACCTTCTGAATCTACGAGCTTAGACAGCTGAGCGGTTGGTATGAACAAACAGAAATCCTTCTCGAAAGGAAATGCGATCTTGGTCGATCAACTGTTGTACTTTCACCTGAAATACCTTACAATCTTCCGTCGAATGCCCTGGAGAGCCACCATGGTAACCACACTGAACGTGGGGATTGTACCCAGGAGGGTAAGGTTCTGGAACTGGCTTAAGAGCTTTAGGTTCCACCAAAGAACTCTGGATCAAAGATGGTAGAAGCTGGCTATACGGCATAGGCACTGGGTGAGAAGGAGCTTTCCTTCGTTCCAAATTGTTGCGAGGTCGATTCTGATTCTGACGCTGATTCTGATAACCTTGACCACGAGTTCGCTGATTTGTAAGGGAAGCGACATAAGGTTCCTGATAGGGTGCCCTAGGCACACTTGTTTGTCCAGCATAACAAGTCACAGGCGGTACTGATCTCTGATAAGATGAAGAACCAACAAAATTTACTGATTCGTCTCGAGGATATTCAACATTTGGTATGACTGCATTGATCACAACTCCTTCTTTGTTCTGATAGTCACAAGGATATTCAGTTTCACCAGCTTGATCGTTTGAAGTAATCTGAATTTTCCCGATTCTTATGGCATACTCAAGGCGTTCTCCCAATATTACCACGTCAGAGAAACTTAATGGAAGTCCAAGCAATCTTTCGAAGTACGGATCTTGTAGGGAATCTACAAACATGCTCGTCAGCTCTCGGTCTAAAAGCGGTGGGTGCACTCTAGCAGCAAATTCTCTCCATCTCTGAGCATACTTCCTGATAGGTTCATTGTTCTCTTGAGACAATTCTTGCAACTGCATGCGATGGGGAGCTATGTCTAAATTATAATCGTACTGCTTCAGGAAAGCTCTGGCTAAATCCACCCATGATCGAATCTGATTTCTCTCTAACTGCATATACCACCTCAAAGATGCCCCAGTCAGACTATCTTGAAAGCAATGGATCATCAATTTGTCATCTCGCACAAACGAAGTCATTCTTCGACAGAACATCATCAAATGTTGCTTCGGACAGCTATCTCCCGTGTACTTCTCAAATTTCGGCACTTTGAACTTATAAGGCAACACCAGGCCATGAACCAAACACATGTCTGCAGCATTCAGGTTAACAGCATCTTTCATTTTCAAAGCTTTAACTCCTTCTTCCAACGCTCGGAGTTTTCTATCCATCTCAAGAGCTCTTGGATCTACGGTCCTGGCTATTGGAATATCTCTTCGGTAATTCATCATAGGGAAAATAACACCTTGATTGTTAACAGGAGGAGGACGTTCATTTCGGGCAAGAAACTGCTCATGTCGATCTCGGTTCTCAACAGAAGGCTGTACAACTTGGTCTGCAGTAACGTTGTTCGCTTGCGGGAAGTCTTCCATAGAATCATACTGAGGGTTGGACGTCATAGTGAACCCTGCCAAGGTGTTAGGAGACTGGAAATTGCCTTCAGACATAGCTACTAATAATCTTCAACTGACTTCAATGCTCGATTCTGCTCAACTCTACTCAATCATAGCTACTGGAAATTTTCCTAATCTATTTTTGCTATGAGTCTTCATGTTAAGGGAGATGTAACCACCACAAGTGTAAAGGGGGTTGTAGGAAAATAGTCTTTGCATCGTCTTAAGAAAAGGGCTTAAGTACTCGGATTGTTTGATGAGTATGCCTTTATCACTCTTAAGGCAAAGTTCCTACATGTTTGATTGTATTATTGTGGGGGTGGAGATTATATCTCACTTAAGATGATTAACATCTATTCTCTATTGTGTTTGAAAAAGTTGTATAGTGTTGTTTGTTTGTCTAAGTTGTAGAGATAAAGACAAAGTCCTTCCTATGGGGTAGGATCTATCTTAGAGATCGACTTGAATGGGATCAAGGATCATATGGGGGGAATGATGCAAATGATGTGCAACTACACACAACGTTGAATTATGTGTAGGTTTTTCCTTTGGACGGATGCGATGTGAAAATAATAATAAATTGCGATATAAGTAAATGCAATAAAATAAATTGCGGAAGAGTAAAACATACACATACGCATGAAAGCGCTGTGGTGTGTGAGAGTGGAAGTGTCGTGAATGTGAGTGTACACGATTGATTGTATTTTCGATGTGGATTGTTTTTTTAGACGGATTGATTTGATTTCGGTTTGAATTATAAGAAAAATGTTGATTTGGGTGCATTGATTTTTTAGGCGAAAATGTATATTAGCTTTGTGAGTTGGTTTTAGTTAGTCAATTTTAAGCGGGAGGTTGATTTTAAAATGAGTTGATTTTAGATGAGATTAAATATAATTGAGGTTTAAAGTTGAATAAGACGTTATAACGATTTACTTATTGTTTAGAACTTAGGTGAAATAATATATTCATGAAAATTGAATCTTAACGCAAAAAGTTAGTTATAATAAAAAGTGTTGTTTTTATTTCTAAAAGATTTTAATGTCTAATTAAATAAAAAGACAATTGAATATAAATTGTTATTATATAAAAGTGTTATTAATAAATAAAATAAATTAGATAGATTTTTATGAAATGAGTTTCCTTTGTTAATGTTTATTAAAGACAAAAATCTTTATTAAAATAAAATGGTTTTATTATTATAAAATAGTTCTTTATTAAATAAAATAGTTTTTATTAAATTTATTAGAGAGAAAAGTTATTAGTTTAAATTAAAAAGTTTGTGATTATTGCATGAAAAAGGATTTTATTGGTTTTTAAATAAAAGCTGATTATAGAATTGATAATTGATTTTAATTTAATGATTAGGTTAATTAATAGATTACTTAAAGGATTAAATGAGTTAAAAAATGTTAAGTAGAGGTTAGTGGGTGGATTAAGTGTTAAGTGCAGGTGCGTGATGGTGTGTGTACTGCATATGCATTGGATTACATCAGCATAAACAAAAATTAAAAAGAAAATAAAAAACCTAATCCCCCCCCCAATCTCTCCCCTTCGATCCGGCGTTTCTTCGTCTCCCTTTCCGCTCGCTCGCTCTTTCCTCTCACTTCTCTCCTCTCGCAATTTCTTCCTCTCTCGATTTCTTCCTCTTCGTTCTCTACTTCTTCATCTTTTTCCTCGTTTCTGTCAATCAAAATAAAAACAACAAAACATTAAAACGTTAGCAACAGAATCTTACAATCAAGGGTTTTGATGCTCGATGGCACGTGGGCTTCGACGGTGGTTCGCGGCGAAGGCGGGTTTCTGGTGGGATTCTCCGGCGATGAAGACAGGAGCGCGAAGGTTCTGACGGCTGGCCGGTAGTTGCGACACGTCCGGCGACGGGGGTGATAGTGGCGATCTCGAAATGGTTTTGCGATGGGATTAAGAGATAAGTTCCCCTTTTCTCGATTCGTAATCTCAGGGTTTTTATGATTTTTTACGATTTAACGGTTTAGGTTTTTTTTGGGGATACTTTGTGATTTTTGCCCTGATATTGTTGAGTGTTTGTGAATTTTGTATCGTGAACTTCTGGCTGTTATCGATTCATTTTTCTTCATCGTGAGTTAGGTCCTTTTATAGCCATCTTGAGGAGACATGATTACTCTCCTTTCCTTTTTGAGTCGATACGGTTGTAATTCATTTGAATGCCATGTTGATTGTGTTTTACCCATGTTTTGGAAAGTACTTGAGTGTTAGGGACATGTTTGGGGTTGATATGGAAATAAATTGATTGCTGCCTTATGAGTTGTAATGTCTGCTACTTCCAATTTTGTTTCAGAATGCTTCACGGATTGCTTTGGAAACGGTTTTCACTGATAAAATTACTCTTTCGAAGTTGTTGAAATATATCATAAGGGTTATTAATTTCTTGTTTTCTCCTTTCATGTATATGACGTTAATGTCTTGGAGCTGCTTGGAGAGATAGTTGTATCTCGTATCCGCTTACAATAATGCTGGTGAGAAGAAAGGGGAACCGTACAGGCTCTGTATGCATCAAAATCTTCCCAAAGTCGTTTTGAGAGAAAAAGCTGGTAGCAAAAAGGTACTCTTATTATCTCCAAATTGCACTAAAGTTCATTGTGATAATTTGTCTATTTCGGATGTAACTTGATTTTCGCGCCTTTTATCTTGATTATGTTCTGCAAGTAAGTCTTGAAATACAACTATCTTTGCAGGTTATGGCGGTAAATCAAGGCTCTGCTGGGAGGGTGCTTGGTAGTAAACGTCCTTGGTTCTTCTTTGACAGATTTTAGTGGTGAAGATAGTTCGATTTTGCTAACATCCTGGGCCCTAGACGGTGTTGTATTTTGCTAACATCTTCTTCCTGTTTTGCAGCAGTGTTCTCGTGGACATGGGTTGCCATTATTTGAGGATATCAGTGTGAATTCTTCGATGCCCAGCTCCCCGGCTCGATCGACTTAAAGTAAGCGTACCTCACTTTATAACTTGTTGCAAGTGCCAATCGAAGTTGTTGCTAAGAAAACTCTAGTTTCCTTTCTTATTCAGAATCTGTGATGAAATTAACTCTGTTAAATTGGTTTGAAAACATTCCATGAGTTGTAAAAAATCCTTGCCTTTTGCTTTGTCAGGTTTAGAATGATATTGCTGCCGAATGCATTTGGATAGGAGCTGAATATGATTGGTGAAATTTCACTTATGACTATGGACAGAAAGAAACATTCTTGGAGGTAAATCTGTTTTCGAATTCTTTCTGTGTGAGACATGTTTTGGTAGTTTATCAATGCTTCTTGATTCTGTGATGATTGCTTGATTTCCTATCAGATTATCAGTAATGAATTCCTGATTCCTCTGTTTTAAATACTCGCAGCAACACAGCTAAGTGGATTCTCGTGTGCAGAATATGTTGACGGCTTGAATTGGATGTAAATGTTGTCATGCTGACAAAGTGGGATACGAGTTTGATTACTGAAGATATTGGTCGGTTTTGACGAGAGCGGCGGATGCGGGGGCCTTCATCTTGGAATGATAGAGTTGTGAATGCATGTGAAGATAGCACTTGCTGGGGCGACCAATGATGCGGTAATCTGGTCACAAATCAGGAGCTTCTCATTACATAGACACCTTCTCATCTTGCAGCAGTTCTTTCAGTTCTAATCCAAACCTGAAGTCGGCGCTTATGTGCATAAAGAAGGTAGTGCGTTTGAATTCTATTTGAGATTGTTCAGAAGTACATCCTAAACCTTAAATCCCTTTGTTGAAATGCAGGTCGATTGGGCAAGTTGCTGCAGTTCCGGTGAAGGTTCTGGCAGTGCTCTTCTTCTAGTTGACGTGCCTGTTACTGCTGTTAAATGATGTGCTAAATGGTAGGTTCCTCTTCTACCTCAGCCCCAACATACTCAACTGTTTTCTAGGAGATGCAAAGCACTTCCTTCTGAGCTGGGTATTCTTTGAAGGACGTCGCTTCAAAAAAGTAAGCCAACATCGTGACTATAAAATGTTAGATAAACCAACTGCGTGCCGCACAAAGCGATCATTTCCGGACTTCTCCTAACACGATATGACATTATGCAGGTTGGAAACCGGTAGAGGTACTAAGCAAGACAGAGCCTATCATGAAATCGTAATCCATACCGGCTTTGGGCGGCCCATAACTGGAGATGGTACATGGTAGCTTGTGTTCAGCCAGTCATAGGTTGTCCTCACGAGATGAATTTGGGAAACTGACAGCATTGCGAGTTGGTGTGATTTGCTGTCTAATAATGATACAACCGAGATTAACTTTTACCAGGTGAGTTTGCTTCACTATGTACTTCGTTGGGCAAGCTGGATACTTTTTGGCAAGTAATGTGCGGGTGTATTGTGTTCCTTTCAGGATCGGTTCCAACGACCTAGCTGGCATGGTTTTCTGTCGTCATTTCAATCCTTTTTCCCAATAAAGTTCGAAGATATCAAGCGGCAAGTTTGACTAACCCACTTATTTCCTCGCAGGATCCTGATGTCAAACTGTCAAACCTGTCAAGTGCGGAGGCTGGTCCGTTCATAGGTATCCATGAGGACACACACTGCTCAGAGTATACACGTGCATGGTGAAGTGGCGAAATTAACTTCTCGGCACCCAAACAATCCGTACAGGCGGCTCCAATTACGTCAGGATAACCTTTGAAGGTGGAAATCAAAAGAAAGTTTCTACAGTCATCTACAAGTGGGAATTTTATATATGGTGCATTTGTAGAGCCACAGGGCCATGGTTGTTCTTTTGATTCAGCGACCTCGCCCTCTTCATTATGAACTGGTGCGAACTTAATAACACTGAGTGACGGTTCTTTGGTGTCCTCATCAATAGAGATGGCAATATTATTACAAGTAGGTTGTGTTGCTTCCATAGGCAAACATGTTTTGACAAAGGGCTCATTGAGGGTGTTAACCTCAATCTCATGTTTCTTCTTCAATCCAACATGAACTTCGTATTTGGCGGTTGATTAACTGTGTATGTGCTTCTATTCGCTTACTGATTTCTTGTCAGATTATTAGTAATAAGATCTTAACTTCCCTGTTTTATTGCAGTACCGCAGTGAAGGAGGCTGTCAAATGGTGCTTTCGTTTTAATTCCGACATGCTTGGTTATGTTTTGGAAAAGGTCTGGACCCTGTATGAATATATTTTGTTCCTTCTTAATGGCTTTTAAACTTTGATAGGTTATGGTATTGGAAGAAAAGTCTCTAAATTCAAACAGATTATTCTTTCAGGCAGCAAGGCGCCACCGCGGTTATGTGGGCATGGCATTTGGAAGCATTAAAACAGTGGTCTGACTTATGACGGTCATTCATTTCTTTGATCCCCAGGCCATAATCTCTTCTGTGGTGGTCACGACTGACTCTGTGCGGTTACCGCGAACTCTGTGTCGATTACCCTTAATTCACTGACAAGTCCCAAGGTGTGGTTATGATTATAATTGCCGGTTGTAAAGCTAGTGAGAATGTGGGATTGGTGTTGACTTTGGTTTTCCGCTTTCTTCGACAGGTCGTATGAAGTGGTTATAGGGACCTTCTTCAAAGCCAATCCAAAGGTGGTTTATTCGCATATCCGACAGTAAGAAGGATATCGCCGATAATGCCGGCAGACGACAATATCTTAATCAGACCTCTCGTAGCTGGTGTGTTGAAGATGCTAATAGGAATGGCTCATTCATATAGCCTGTAGAAAGTTAGGAACTTGGTTTTAGAAATTAGCAGGGTCTATAAAATGTCTTGTATAAAATGTCTTATATAAAATGTCTTGTATCTAATGAAGTCTTTGCAATAAGCATTTGAAACTTATATAGATCTGAAGAAGCAAATTTTAGGTTTGGTTCAATGGAGTAACAGTATTCCTCATAAGAAACATAAAGACTTTTGTATATCTTAGAGGTGATGAACTTGATGGATTCTCTTGGATCTGAATTTCATGATAGGCTTATAATGAAACACAAGTCATCTATGACCGCCGTTAAATATTGATAGGATTTTGGATGAAATGGTCTATGGGAATTTGATGAGCCCACGTACTCAACTTGCGGACCTACTCAAGAAAATTGAATGAACCTGTGAGCTTTTAATTGAATTTAGGCATCATCTTAAATTGTGAAATCCAAAGCTAAGCACTTGAACCCATACGGCCACTTGGGTTTGATTCTAGTAATTTCAAATTGAGTCTTGTGATAGACAAAATAAAACTTGATCCTCGGAAGTAAAATCACATAAGAACTCCGTTGTGCTTATGACTTGGACTGTTAACTTGAACTTCTTATATTAGTAATAATTCCTTCCATATACTTGACTTAAAAACGTGGATTTCTGTTTCACATCTTCTTGAGTCCACAACATGTGGAAACCCTTAATACAACCCGAAATTCTAATTGGGCCTTCAAAGCAAAGTCAACCGTCGTGGGTCGAGAGAACAAACACTCTTATCTTCGAAGTTTATGCACCTGCACACACTTGTTAGTCGTGCGTAAGAGTTAAAAAGATAAAACGTAAGAAAACACGCAAGGAGGTGGAATCTTAAGGTCAAAAATTAGGGTGCAACAAATGGCTCCCAGAAAGACCAGAGCCATGGAATCTCATACTAGTTGTGCATTTCATGATGAAACAATGAGGCATTCGATTGAAGAGTGCAAGGTTTTCCAATCAAAGGTCCAATAGATGATCGATGATGAAGTGTTGACTTTCAAGGGAGGAAGTCCAGTTGTGAATGGAACACCTTTATGCTGATGGATATGAAGACTCAAGAGAGTCCTTTCAAGTCGGTGAAATCAAGAGGAGAACTCATTCCCAAGATTATTAGGCTGTTTGTTTGTTTGCTTGCATTTGTTATTATTTCTTTGATTATAAAAGCATGATTTGCATGTAAGAACTTGTTTGTTTTCAATGATTAATGCAATAAATATGTTTGTCTTGAAGAAATCCATTCGAATTCACTCGTAAAATGCTTTTTCATGTTTTATAATACCAACTTTACCCAATCTCTTGCTTTGATAGAGAATTGGGAGGAGGATGACGAAATCAAAAATGCAAGATCTCTGGTCGTATGCTTTTGAATAAAACCGGGCTGATGATGTAAGACTTTGTTTCAAATCCCCAAACACTGGAGATATAAGGGGGATATACCCTTGTTAAACCCTTTGAGCCTTGAAGTAGGAGTTTTCTTTTCCTTACATACAAAAAACCCTCAATTTTTACCTGGGACAGGGTAGTTTTTAGTTAAACTAATTGAGCACCCAGATTCTTAAAAATGAGGAGCGAACATTCGATAATCAATTTTATCTATTCCTCACATATTAGGAGGCTGAAAGTCAAAAAACCATAATGATTATCCCTCGACTATCTAAAGAGTGAGGCAGTCACAATCCTTTCAAAAGGGTCAAAATAACTTAGAGTCACATGACTTGTTCATAAATAAAAAAATGAAAAAAGAAAAAGCCCGCTAAGTCAAAACCTATGAAGGAGACTTAGGCAAAATTGAGGAATCCCGCTGGACTTCAATGTTAAATCCAAAGACTCCGTCCAAGAAAAAGTTAGGGAATAAAAATAAAATAATAATAAAAGGAAACACGGAAAGCAAAAACAAAGGATCACCAAGAAAAATCCTCAATAAATAACAAAGTCGTGTGATTAAACACCAAAAGCAAAAAGGTGAGTGACTACCATGTCCAAAGCCTCGGTGGTTTCTCAACCATATCAAAACTTCTCTTGAGAGATGAGTGCTCGTGTCAGGTTAACTGAAGGTAGGATTGGAGAACATCACGAAGAATGGGTGGGCACAAATAAACTTTGAGCCTTATATCCTTTATTTCTTAAGCCGTAAACCAAGCCATGATACAACCCTCAAAAGACTTAATTGAAGCAGGGTTCATTTTGAAAGTGTACTCGACGAGATAACGTTTCCTGACTCCTATGAGCTAAGCTCAAAAGTTGTGTTGGCTTTGTAAAATTAATTAATTTCCTATCCTAACTAGTGATTTGGTCATAAGTTATTGTGATATCTTTTCAATAAATAAATAAAAAACTTCAAGACAAGGATGTGTTTTCCATTAGCAGTTCTAGAATTAACATTTTTTTGCTTGCTAACATTGCTTGACATCATAGAAGCTTGCATACGAACAACAATGATGAGCTTAATATTTTGAGACTTGAAACTTTGATAAAAAAAGGGAGAAACATTCCAAGAATGATCATATCCAGGGGCATGTTTCCTGAAGACTCTGCTAACCAAAGGCAAGTTTGTTTCTCATTTGTTGCTTTCACATACTAAACATCCCTAAGGGGGAAAGCTTGAAGTTTCAGATATACATAATGCAGTCAATTTGGGGCAGTTACGTCAAGATTCGACAAATCTCTTTAAGAGTTGGAAGATATTGGAACATCTTGGATTCCAAGTTTTCTGTAAAATCCTCTTGGAATGACTTTCTTCTCATAAACTATGTGATCTTGGGGCATTTGAGAATTGAAGATTATTTTATCCAATCACAACAAATGTTGTTCAAAATGGTGACCACCATGCAGTTCATCAATGCAAATCTACTTTGTTCTCGTAACATTCTTCACCCATGCCCCATTAAATCTCAACCACAAGTAGTCATGAAAATTCCCCAGTGAATCTCTATTTCAAGAAGTTATGGTAGAATTGATGCAATAATTTCTCAGTTGGTGACCTGAGAATCCTCAGTGAATTCCCTTGGCTTCAACCTTCCCTCGTAAAGTGAATGTTATTTCACTCCTCAACGGACTTCTTACGACATCAACCTTCCCCAGTGAAGTGAATGTTATTTTACTCCTCAACGGACTTCTTACAACTTCAATCTTCCCCGACAAAGTGGATGTTATTTCATCTCCATGAGGTCTAACATCTTCAGCTTGTAACGTTGATCTGAGCTTCCCCATTGAAGTGGATATTTATTTTATCCCTATGAGGCCTCAGCTCAGGCATCTCCAGTCACAACTTTCATTCAGACTACGTCTGTTCGTGGATATTTTATCCCCATGAAGCCCCTCTAATCATGAGTTTGACCCATTCCCAGTGGATCTTTCTCATCTCCAACAGAGTTGCAGGGTCTATCTTGACAGTCCCCTAAGTGAAGTCATGATGTTCATCCTCAAGTAGAGTGCTATCTTTTCCCCAGAGAAGTTTAAAGCCTTGAAACAATACTGTGATTCTATGTGTGGCTTTCCCTTCACCCCAGTGATGCTTCTATCTTAGGAAGATTGACCGAGTATCCGTGTCATGATGTTTATTTCATCTCCAGTTTACTTCTTCTTGTTTGTTTTGTCATGATAAGCATAACATAACATACATTCATTCATATGGATACATGGCATCTGTGAATTTTGCATTTTTGTGTTTGCTTGTTTGTTTACTTTGGCCGTGTTTATCCCCAAGTAACTGGGTTTGTCTTTTCCCTCCAAGTAGAGTCGTCAGCCCTAAGCAGAAAGAGCACATCCTTTCTAATTATCCATTGAGTTTGATTCTCGTGGAATATGGTTTCTTTAGTTTTCTTTTCCATTTTTGGATAAAGATAAACCCCAGTTGAGTTCATTCCTCAATGGGTAGTGTCTTGCTTGACCGTTTCTCTTCAGTTATTTCCTGAATTGAACTTTGGTCCATGACAATCACAATTTTGAGTCTCTCTAGGCTTTCGAACCTGGATTGAGCGTGCATTTATTTTTCACTTTTCCCCCTGGGAAGAATCTATTTGAGGATCACCATTGAAGACAAAATATTTCCTCAGCGGCAGTGTTACGACATTTTCTCAGCAATTTATACCCAGACAATAAGTGGCAGCTCTTTATTTGAGCAGCTTGTTTCGTTCTCAAGTTTTCTATTTGGATGACAAACGACAGTCTCCTCAAGACAGTTTGTCTATCCCTAATGAGTTTATCAACATTATCAACTTATCCTCCATCAAATGGCATATCTCCGTAAATCCATCAGAGAAGTTTGGTGAAGACTTTACAAGTGTTTCTCTTTATTTGAGAATTCCTGATACGAGGACTTTATTTGCTTCAATGCAACTTTAAACTACAACAATGTTGTTCCTAAGTGATGTTCTCCCCAGTGAGTCCACTATTCAATTTGCTTCCATCAAATGGCATCTCTCCAAGAAGTTTGATGAAGATTCAAATGATCTTTCTCTTTATTTGAGATGACATATTTTGCAAATCAACCGGCTTGCATCTCTTTTAGACCGCCGACGATGTTTTCTAATCTCCAGAAAATTATGGATCCCCGTTGAAGTCATAAATCTCCAGTAAAATTTCAATCCCCTGTGAAGATACTCTCCCATAAGTATTCACCTTTCTAGGAAGAAACTGAGACCCGTTCATGGCTTATGATCTGAGACAAGGGGAGGTTTATTTTACCCTTTTCAGGTGGAATACTTGATTAAAGAAGAAACTGAGACTTGTTCATGGCATACAACCTTGAAGCGAGCGGAGGTTTATTTTACCCTTTTCAAAGAAGAAACTGAGACTTGTTCATGGCATACAACCTTGAAGCTAGGGGAGGTTCATTTTACCCTTTTCAAAGAAGAAATTGAGACCCGTTCATGGCATACAACCTTGAAGTGAGGGAAAGTTTATTTTACCCTTTTTAAAAAAGAAACTGAGACCAATTAGTGGCTTATGACCCGAGACGAGGGGAGGTTTATTTTACCATTTTCAAGTGGAATACTTGATTAAAGAAGAAACTGAGACCCGTTCATGGTATACAACCTTGAAGCGAAGGGAGGTTTATTTTACCCTTTTCAAGTGGAATACTTGATTAAAGAAGAAAATGAGACCCGTTCATGGCATACAATCTTGAAGCGATGGGATGTTTATTTTTACCCTTTTCAAGTGGAATACTTGATTAAAGAAGAAACTAAGACTCGCTCATAGCATACAACCTTGAAGCTTTGGGGAAGTTTATTCTATCCTTTATGGATAATTTAGTTAAGGAAGAAGCTGAATCAATTTTGATCATGGAAGCTTAATTTCAGGTTATTATCTTTGCTTAGGCTATCATATGTTTGATAGTAGGCAATATACCGCATTTTTTGGTCAGATACCTTTATTTAGGTTACCGCGTTTGGTAGTAGTTCGTCTTTCCTTTTATGTTTACCTTTGCTTAGGCTATCATGTACCTGATAATAGGTAATATACGTTCCTTTATTTCAACTGGATACTTTTGCTTAGGCTACCATCTGTTGGTAGTAGGTTATTCTTCCTTTCAAGTTTCTTGCCTGTTGTTTAGGCTACCATATTCTTGGTAGTATGCAATACATACTTTTGTTCTATTTGGGGATACCATGTGTTTGAGCTACCCTGTGGTTGTCAGTTGGTAGCCTCTTCCCCAATAAAGTTAAGTCTTATCCTGGTGGAGTTAGATCTTTTCCCATGGAGTCTTGCTTTGCTAAGTTGTTCCTCATTGGGTCTTCCATTCTTTAACTGTGTTTCAGCATTGTCTGTATACAGTTATCTCATGTGGCATCTTTTTGTCACATATCCCTGTCTTGCATTCATATTATTTTATGTCATATGATGTGCATCTTGTGGCATCTTAGGGCCAAAAATTGTGCATGTTTGTATTTAAGTCTCTCCTATCATGTCGACGAAGATTTCAATCTCCATCTCTTCAGATAGAAGAAACTTAAATAGAGGCATCTGTCATACCCTAAATTTTGACCCTAAGATTCTATTTTACATCATCTACATAGCATAACATGCACTTCATCTTGCATAGTGTCCGAAATGTCAGTTATAATAAATTTGTTGGATTTACAGACAAATCGGACGAAATATATTTCAAAATCTAACCAAACGATGTATTTTTCTAATATGTTTATTTCGTGCTGATTATTTTGGTGTGTTCATTTTATTTTTTCGAGCACTTTTCTGCCTGACCTTTTATTTCATTTTTTAAATCATTTCTATTTAAATAATCATTTAATTTATTTGAATTTAATTAGGTATTTAATTTTAAATTTTATTTTTATTTAATTAATTTTGTTTTAAATTTTTTTATTAATACATTTCTTTTGATATAAAAAAACACACAGACATCGTATTTAATTTTTGTCTACTAATAAAAAAACACAAATTTATTTTTAGTACTCTTGTCTTTCTTTCCTTTTTTCATAAAAACACAAAGACATCGTATTTAATTTTTGTCTACTAATAAAAAACAAAACAAAAAATATTTTTAGTACTATTGTCTTTCTTTCCTTTTATTTATAAAAACACAAAAACACTATTTTTGTCCAAGCTCCTATTATATATATATGAATCGCATGAAACCTAGAGCATACACAATAACAGCCACCCACACACCATCTCAACACATACGGTACATAGAAAAAAAAGAGATTCAAAAGAAACCATAAAACGAGAAAAAGAGAGAAACTCTCTGTCTCTCGACCCATCCAACATGTTCCCTCGTCACTTTCTTACAACTGTATCGCCTCCCATCAACCTTCGATTTCGGTCAGATCGAAATTCATTTTAGAGTTAGTTTTTGTTTGTTTTTCTCGAAAGTGTGATGAATAGAGAGAGAGAGAGAGAGAGAGAGAGAGAGATAGAGAGAGGAATTTGGAGATGAAGTGAAAGAATTGGAAAGGTGATTTTTTTTTATTTAACATTGCTTTAGATTTAGTTTGAGCGTATGACCCATGTCTGATTCATACCGCCCTTTTTATTTTCCTCTGTCCATGTTTTTGTTTGTTTGTTAATATTTGTTTTTTTATTATTTTGTTAATAGTGCTAATTAGCATTTTGTTAATAATATTTTATTGATAATTTTTTTATTAATTAATAATTTTTTTTGTGTAGAAAAATATTTGTTAAATAATTTTTAATTAGTTTAGTTAATTATCTTTATGAAAAAATTTTGTTAATATTTTAATTAGCACTTTGTTAAAAATTCTTTTTTATAGCCTTGTTAGTTTTGTTAATTCTTTTGATAACTTTGTTAATTCTCCTTTAATAATTTAGTTAAGCAATTTTATTAATTATTTTGTAAAAAAAAATCCTTGTTAATTATTAGTTAATATTTTTGATAATAAATCTCGTTAATTATTTTGTTAATAATACTGTTAACCATGTTTGTTGATATTTTTTATTTTAATCTCTAGTATTTTATATTATTTAGTGTCTTTTAATTGTCAATATTTGGTTTTATTTAGCCTTTTTCTTAGGAATATATCTTCCTATTTAATTTATTTGTATAATAATAAAAACCCAAAAATATTTTTCCTAAATAGTTTTCTTTCCAACTAATCTTTCGATTTAAAATTTAAAATATTTAGTTTTTAATTTAATTAATTTCTTTGTCGGTCTAACTACTAACTCGTAACTTGACTTGATTCCGTAGCTTAAGATTTTGGCTGTTTCTATTTGAATTTTAATTTCATTCTTATTTTGATTATTCTTCTGTTCATATCCTGCGTACATTATTCATCTGATTCATACATTTTCGGTTATGTTATAATATGTCTCTTTTCGTTTGATTTCATCCTATATATTTTACTTCCATGTTTTAGGTTTGTCTACTCACTAATTCATTTTTGAATTTTGAACTATGTCTCGATTATCTGTTGCTCATTTATGCTTAAGTCCAAAAGAAGGACTTGTGTTTGGCTATACATTCATGTACATTGCATTTTGTTTCATTCCTTTTACCTCTTTGCTTGATCATTGTTTCCCTATAGGTTGATTCCATTAGGTTGTACATACTTAGATTTTTCACCTTAGATTGATATTTTTAGGTTTATCTTTCTAGGTAGATACCATTAGCATCCTTCAACTTTAAACAACTTACAGTTATGTCCTTTCTCACATGAGAGAATTAGACATGAGTCATCCTTAGTTGAGATGTAATTCTCCTACCCCATGACATAGTTGAGAAAGATGTTGATTCTTTTTTGCTTGAGAGAGGTATGTGTCAAACTCGTCAAAATTCTATATCTGAGTTTGGGCCCTTCTCTCAATGTGAAGCAAAGATCCATCTTCCACATGTTTGTGGTGGTTTAAGTCGAGTATTCTCCTTAAGATGGCAACTTGTCTCTTCTCCTAAAACCAACCAATAAACACCACTTTTACCCGTAGTTGTCTGAACTACAGACGCTCTGATTTCTCAAAGTTCCTTTTGAGAATACGTAGGCACAAGTTCAATCCTTGGCGAGCAAACTTTTCTTTTTACACCTGTTTACCCTTAGTGAGGGGAACTACGAGTGCTCTGATTCCATTCCCGTCAGGATACGTAGGCATGAGATGTGATGTCTTGGCGAGCATACTTAAAAATAACACCTTAGGTCTCCCTTTTTACCTTTTCACCTTTAGCAGACAAATAACAAATAACACAATAAAACAAGAGGTTCATGTAGAGTACTACAGATATTTAGGATACTAGCACCTTTCCTAGGTATAACCAGCCCCCGAACCTTAGATTCTCTTTTGCTTTGCATTGCATTGCATATTTTGGGTTATTCGTTCTTTTTCCCTTCCCTTAATAAATTAAAGATTGGTGGTGAATTATGATTTGTGATTCAAGTTAATCTAATAACTGGATATCCGATTCTCACCGCGACACCACCCTCCTTCAAGCCTCAGGATCAGGAATGACAACACTGAATATACTAATGATTTTCCATCCATCTCCAAAATGGGTAATCTTGAAGTTATTCTAGAATACATAGACTTTATTAGAAAAGAGACCAGAGTTTCTAAAACCATTGATGACATTCCTGAAGCTTCTGAAGGTAGTGTGTACATTCCTTTAAGAAAGAGGAAGAAAGTTTCTTTTGAATCTAAAAATGTAATTCAGAAATCACCTAAGAGGAAGACTATACAACTGCCAGAAGTTCAGAAGGAGGTTCAAGAAGTGGTATCTATAACTGTCTTAGTGCCTACCAAGACTCCTCAGAAGGCAACCCTTCAGAATTACCTGTTATGAATAAAAGGTTAAGGAAGATGGTGCTACCAGAATATAACATGATTATGGGGAACTTCATTCTGATTCTACACCATACGGACAACTCGTGGGATAACTCATATATCTCACTAATACTTGTCCAAATTTGTCATATTTATTGGAAACTAATGGACAATTAATGCTCATGGGTGTGTTCAAATATGACAAAGTTAAAGAGGATAAAAGTGTCCCATAGACAAAAGTGGAATTTGCCTTCAAATTTGTCTAAAGAAATTTTGGTCATTTCTTGCACTAAACATCCACCAGTGGAAGTTGCCGTTAAATTTGTTTCGGGCTATTGAAAGTTTGAATTTTAAATTCAAAATATACAACACTCTATGAAGTTTTGCTTTGGAATGAACATATGCAATGCTTGGAAAAATGCAACTTTTGGTTAAAAGGTGTTGTTTCATCAAGGGTCGCAACCTTGTGAAACAACGCATACGTGACCTATAAATACTTCATTCTGAAATTCATAAAAGTTATCACAAATCAAATATCTTCTTGTATAAAATTTCAGACACTCTTCACTACATAATCGAGTTTTCGTCGGTCTTGCACAAATTCGATATAAGGTTGAACTATCTTGAGTATTGCTACATTCCAACCCTAAAACATTTGAAAGTGCTTGGAATACTTTTAAAGAAAGTGATTTTGTTCACGATTCTAGCCATGATCCATTCGGTTAATTAATTTTCTAACAATCTTAAAATTATGTCAAATAATGGCAATCGAGACTTCAGTTTCAAGCATCAAGGAAATGAGAGAAAATCCAAATCAAGAATCTAATGAGAATTGGCATCACCGATCCGGTATTCCAAATGTGTTAAGGTATGAAAATATCATCTTTTCTTTCTCCATGATACCGTACAGTTCAAGAAGTTACTATGCAAGAATGTGATATATTCCAAATGGTTAATATATTAAATTATACGATAAATTTTCCATTAATAATATATAATTGTTCATATACATATATTTATCTTATGGTATGAGTTTGACATGCATACATGTATCTCATTGTATCGTAATTTACATTCTCATGAAATATACCTATGTATATACATACACATGAATAGCAATAAGTTGTAATTGTACCGTATGAAATTTGTGTTTTACATGAATTTTCTAATATCCTCTCGTGTTGATTAAGTTGCATTGTCGGTTGTTTTATTTTGAAACCAAATCAATATTATATTGCAGTTTTAAGAAATCATACTAGATATATAATATGTGTATATTGTAACACCCTTATTCTACCCCACATATATTACGGCAAAATAACACGGATTTCAGAGTAAAATATTAATTTTCATTAAAAAGCCACAAAAGGGCGTACATTTCTCAATGTCAACAAAATTGGTCAATACTCCGTAACACGTGGATTTTCTCAAAATACATCAAAACATCATATACAGCAGAACTCAAAACATAACTCGATGTTTTGCTCATAAGGGAACATCAGTAAAATAACCCAATGATATACAATCAACTCAAAGAACCCAACTCGATGTTACATATCAGAGCAAGACCTTCTACATTAACCATAAAGGCTAACGACTCTAAACTTCACAATACTCCTCGACGGCGTCCACGGCTAAACTTGTTCATCTGCATGCTACCCACGTGGAGGTAACATTCAAACAGGCAGGGTGAGTAAACAATTCATAATAATCAATGTATGACAATTAATGCATAAACGACATATTACTCATAATTACATTCAACACATTGATATCCTTCAAATATGCCTCAAAGGCCATAACGTTATAATTTATACACAAAGGTTCATAAATGCAAATGCAACATAGACTCAATGCATGTGGTACCAATCATCACAGCGCGATGGACACTGGGCCATCAACCCTCCATAGATCCCCATCAATAGGATCAGAGCACATCAAAATACTTCACATCCACACAGTAGGATTGAAACCAAAGTAATCGAGGTCCTGAACCGAAGTCCGGATGCACATGAATGCATGATGCACACTTCACAATAATCCTCATAATAACAGCATATGGTGTATCATCATTCATCATATTCATCACCAATACACGTCATATCTCATTGTCATATTCATCATCATAAATCATGTCATCATAGCTCATTGTAACAATCATCATCATACATCATGTTATCATATCTCATCACAGTAATCATCATTATACAACATATCATCATATCTCATCACATTAACCATCATACATCATATCATCATAATTCATCATATTACTCATCATACAACATATCATCATAGTCCATCATATTAATTAATCTCACACATCATGTCATCATATAATCACGTATAAATCACATATTAACTCATAGTCATATTATCCCATATTACCCCATATTAATTCATAATACTACTCCCATATCATCTCATATTAATTTATCAAGTTATACTCACGGTAATCCTCATACTATCACTTATTACTCATGCAACCCCACTGTCATACTCATGGCAACTCATCCCAGAAATCCCAGAATCACACATCACGACATCGCTGCACAACAATCGATATTCGCGAACTCTGCTATGTTCGCTGGCCCGCTCGCTAGGCGAGTTGGTGGCGAGCCTTCGCTGGCTTGCTCGCTAGGCGAGCTTGTAGCGAATCTTCGCTGGCTCGCTCGCTAGGCAAACCTTATAGCAAACTCCTCGCTGGCTTGCTCGCTAGGCGAACAGTGCGATGACAGCAACTTCTGCTATGCACCGAACTGATTCATGTCCAAATACTCATGTGATTTACTTACCCAATGCCCCCAAAACATCATTAAAACATCCCCAATGTCATACTGCGATAACGGTACAAAATCTATGGTTCATTAGGCTAATCCGACAACATTTGCACTGCCTAAAATACTATTTTCCTGCAATTACCCTAAAGGCATCATAATTTCTCATATCACCTATCTCTATCCCTTCAAGGTCGGACGCATGTTACCCCATAGTTGTGGCCACGAAGGCCTAAGGTTTCCTAATCCTCATCTCAGATATTCAATATTCAGTGATACATATCACAAACCATAATCTTAGAGTTCATCGTCAATTTCCTTTACTTTTCCACAATCAACCCAAAATACCTTAAATCATAAACCACGTAAATCAGCCATAAACACATCTAAAGGCATACATAGAAAATCATGAAATGCGATACTCCCCATACCTTAGCCGATTCAAAGCTTTCACGATTAACGTCGGCAACCTTCCGAAGCTTTTGCCTCCACTTCTCCCTCCTCAGAGCTCTGGCCTCATTCTTTTCACGGTTAACCAAAAATGAATCCTTCACCTTCAGAATTCTATTTTGTCAAACTTAGGCTTGGGCCAAACAATTGGGCTTTTCCTATAATACCCTTACTAACTCTTCATAATGCCCAATTTACCCTTATTTCTCTTATATTCATTTTAATCAATAATAATACTGATATTCTCATATTGTATACTATTAATTAAATAAATAGTCCAAAATGCACATTTTCTCAATAATTCCCAAAACCACCGAAGACACCCAAAACACCAAAAATACGAATATTCTTAATTAAATAAATAAATTAAAATATTCCGATTAAACTTGGGGTGTTACAACTCTCCCCACTTAAAAGAATTTTCGCCCTCGAAAATTGCCTCAAGTAAACAGAGTCGGATACGACTCCCTCATCTGATCTTCACCCTCCCAAATCCAACTTTCTCTAGTTGGTCCTCTCAAAACTACCTTTACTAAGGAAATTCCTTTACCTCAAAGTTGCTTCTCGTTCATCCACCTGAACTAGCAACGCCTCAACAGTCAATTTACCTCTCACTTGTACACCATCCATCTGAATCAATGTACTTCTTCAACTTAGGCACATGAAATTCACAAGCGACAGCGGTAAAACAGTCTAACATGCTACTTCTCCCACGCTTTCGCTGCGCCACTTCCGATACAAATCAACAAAACACAGTGTGTGCTTCCGAGACTTCAAAGCTCGACCAACACCAGTCACCATCGTAACTCTCAAAACACGTCCTTTCTTAGATCTTCTTGATCTTTTCAGTCGTCTCTTACACAATTCTCAGGTTCGAGCACAACACTCTCGCCTGAATCATATCAACACAAATGAGTCCTACACCTTCTACCATACAAATCCTCATACGGTGTCATTCCGATACTAGAACGCTAACTGTTATTGTAGGTAACTCAATCAACGATAATTAACTATCCCACAATCCACCTTGATCCAACACACAAGCTCTCCACAGATCCTCTAAAGACTGGATAGTTCTCTCTGTCTGTCCATCCGTCCACGGATGATAGGCAGAGTTCAACTTCATCATGGTACTCAAAGCGTCTGCAAACTCTCCCAAAATCTCGATGAAAACTCAAATTCCCATCTGACACCATATTCGACGACATCTCATACAACTTCACAACTTCATCGATATACATCTCATCTAGCTTCAACATAGACTGATTAATCCTCATTGGTAAGAAAAGAGCCAATCTAGTCAATCTATCCAAAATCACCCAATTAAAATCATATCCCTCCAATTCTTCGGAAACCCAACACAAGATCCATGGAAAGACTGCCTGATTTCTACCTTGGAATATTCAACGGTTGCATCAGACCCAACGGTCTCTGACGTTTATTCTTCGACTTCTGACAAGTCTAACCAGCATATACAAACTCAACCACTTCTCTCTTCATCTATGGCCATCAAAATAATTTCCTCAAATCCGGTCACATCTTCATAGCACCGGGATGAATACTCAATCTACCTCAATGTCCTTTTCCAATAATACTCTTATTCCAACTCAACAATATCTGGGACACAAACTCTATCATGACATCTCGTGGTACCATTTCTATAAATCCGCAAATCAATTCTTCGACTTTAATTCATCAAATTCCACCAACCTGCCAACTCAATTCAGATTTATGACCTTCTTGAATCTCATTAAGAACACCACTAGTAAGCTCCAACATGCTAAGCTTAACCCCATAAGAAGTCTCTTCACAATCCAAACTCATATCACAAAATTGCTCAGTCAGTTCTAACTCTTTTACCATCGTCATCAGTATATGCAAAGAATTCCAAATCAATGCATAAGCTACAACATTTGCTTCACCCGAATGGTAATACAATCCAAAATCATAATCCTTCAGGAGTCCCAATTATGTCCTCTGCCTCATATTCAACCCTTCAAAATCAAGCAAATACATTAAGCTCTTGAGATCACCAAACATTTCAAATCTCAAACTAACCAATTGAAGCCTCCAACTTCGGCACAAACACAACAACAACCAACTCTAAATCACTCGTCAGATAATCCCTCTTATGTACTTTAAATTACCTTAAAGCATAACTAAAACTCGTTGATGTTGCACTTAACATATATCCCAATCACATCAACCAAGCATCACAAAACACAACGAATAGTTCTGTCGGATTTGGAAAAAATCAACACACGAGCTGTTGACAGCTCTCCTAAAAACTATCTGAACTTTCTTCACAGTGGCATATCCCTGCTTCCTCTCCAACACTGATAACTCAAGTTCCCAATTCTCAACATGATCCTCTATACCCTTCGAATATATTAAAATATCACCGATTAACACAACCACTGACTCTCTCAAATAAGTATGGAAAATCCCATGCCAAACAGACACTCAATTTTGCGAGTTATGGCGGAAACACGAACCGCACCTTCTGCACTTACCACAACATCCAAACATATTCCATCAATAAATAACTTAATTCCATGCCACTACTTCACCATCACATTGAGAATTGGACTAGATTTCTAACGCTTCAAACCGTGCGTCATTCTGAGTTACGGTTCTCCCGATACGACAAAAATACCAAAACAACATCCTTCTGCCCCAAACATCTTCGCTAAGCGAACACAGAAGCGAGCGACTGTTCGCTAGGCGAAGGACCTAGCGAACCTGATAGTCCAAAATTCTATTTTCGACCGTTACCTGACTTTCGGGTGTCCGATTTTGATTCCGTAAAAATTTGCGATCTCAGAATTCGACGTACAACAATAATTTCACACTTAGAAGGTCATTCACCACATCTTCAACTCTTGAAATATTTAAAGGACTAATTATACCAATATTGCATTCCACATCTTACTTTCTTTAATAATCATCAGAAGTCACTGTCCACCTTTAATATACTCGACCTCACAATCTATTGCCTTAACATACACACCAGACACAAGCCTCAAAGCTACTCAATCAATTTAATTACTTGACCATCCAAACAGACATATAATATGGAGCTCTCAATCTCAGACTAGTTTTCGTACTAAGTCGATCACAACTCCACTTCACATCCTGGTTATATATCACTATCTTGTCGGGATAACTTCCAGACAACCACAATTAATCGGCAAACCGCCAACTTCTCCACTTTCATTAACACTCAAAATTCCCATCAAATTTAAACATCTCAACACTGTCCTGCACCGACTCATCAAAACAATTCTTAAGCACTTAGCTTAACTCGAGACAGTTCACTGCTCACGCCATCTAAGCTTGCAAGACACGTCCATCCCATCCAACATGATCCCGTCTACTATCAACAACAGATTAAGGCTGATCAGTTCCTCAATTTGTCAATAGACAACCGAATATCATGATGGGGTATAAACTATCTTTACCAAACTATAAGAGCGTTCAACCACACACTGAGCCGCCACTTCACACTTGTAGCGTCCTGGAGAAGCATAACTTCTCCCCCACTCATTTCATTCCCACTTCTGCAGACAAAGGTTAGGCAAAAAACATGTACCGACAGTGTTTTCACACGCATGTCGCATACTAGGGAACAAACAACATTAGACAACTTGGCCGGACGAGCCGACCTGCTCTGATACCACTAATGTAACACCCTTATTCTACCCCACAGATATTACGACAAAATAACATGGATTTCAGAGTAAAATATTAACTTTCATTAAAAAGCCATAAAAGGGCATACATTTCTCAATGTCAACAAAATTGGTCAATACTCCGTAACACACGGGTTTTCTCAAAATACATCAAAACATCATATACAGCGGAACTCAAAATATAACTCAATGTTTTCCTCATAAGGAAACATCAGTAAAATAACCCAATGATATACAATCAACTCAAAGAACCCAACCCGGTGTTACATATCAGAGCAAAACCCTCTACATTAACCATAAAGGCTAACGACTCTAAACTTCACAATACTCCTCGACGACGTCCACGGCTAAACTTGCTCATCTGCATGTTACCCACGTGGAGGTAACATTCAAACAGGAAGGGTGAGTAAAACAATTCATAATAATCAATGTATGACAATTAATGCATAAACGGCATATTACTCATAATTACATTCAACACATTGATATCCTTCAAATATGCCTCAAAGGCCACAACGTCATAATTTATACACAAAGGCTCATAAATGCAAATGCAACATAGACTCAATGCATGTGGTACCAATCATCACAGCGCGATGGACACTGGGCCATCAATCCTCTATAGATCCCCATCAATAGGATCGAAGCACATCAAAATACTTCACATCCACACAGTGGGATTGAAGCCAAAGTAATCGAGGTCCTGAACCGAAGTCCGGATGCACATGAATGCATGATGCACACTTCACAATAATCCTTATAATAACAGCGTATGGTGCATCATCATTTATCATATTCATCATCACTACACGCCATATCTCATCGTCATATTCATCATCATAAATCATGTCATCATAGCTCATCGTAACAATCATCATCATACATCATGTTATCATATCTCATCATAGTAATCATCATTATACAACATATCATCATATCTCATCACATTAATCATCATAAAGCATATCATCATAATTGATCATATTACTCATCATACAACATATCATCATAGTCCATCATATTAATTAATCTCACACATCATGTCATCATATAATCACGTATAAATCACATATTAGCTCATAGTCATATTATCCCATATTACCCCATATTAATTCATAATACTACCCCCATATCATCTCATATTAATTTATCAAGTTATACTCACGGTAATCCTCATACTATCACTCATTACTCATGCAACCCCACTGTCATACTCATGGCAACTCATCCCAGAATCACACATCACAGCATCGCTGCACAACAATCGATATTCGTGAACTCTGCTACGTTCGCTGGCCCGCTCGCTAGGCGAGTTGGTGGCGAGCCTTTGATGGCTTGCTCGCTAGGAGAACCTGTAGAGAATCTTCGCTGGCTTGCTCTCTAGGCGAACCTTGTAGCGAACTCCCCGCTGGCTTGCTCGCTAGGCGAACAGTGCGATGACAGCAACTTCTGCTACGCACCAGAACTGATTCCTGTCAAAATACTCATGCGATTTACTTACCTAATGCCCCCCAAAATATCATTAAAACATCCCCAATGTCATACGGCGATAACGAAACAAAATCTATGGTTCATTAGGCTAATCCGACAACATTTGCACTGCCTAAAACCCTATTTTCCTGCAATTACCCTAAAGGCATCATAATTTCTCATATCACCTATCTCTATCCCTTCAAGGTCGGACGCATGTCACCCCATAGTTTTGACCACGAAGGCCTAAGGTTTCCTAATCCTCATCTCAGATATTCAATATTCAATGATACATATCACAAACCATAATCTCAGAGTTCATCGTCAATTTCCTTTACTTTCCCACAATCAACCCAAAATACCTTAAATCATAAACCACGTAAACCAGCCATAAACACATCTAAAGGCATACATAGAAAATCATGAAATACGATACTTCCCATACCTTAGCCGATTCAAAGCTTTCACGATTAACTCCGACAACCTTCCGAAGCTTTTGCCTCCACTTCTCCCTCCTCGGAGCTCTGGCCTCATTCTTTTCACGGTTAACCAAAAATTAATCCTCCACCTTCAGAATTCTATTTTGTCAAACTTAGACTTGGGACACACAATTGAGCTTTTCCCATAATACCCTTACTAACTCTTCATAATGCCCAATTTACCCTTATTTCTCTTCATTTTAATCAATAATAATGCTGATATTCTCATATTATATATTGTTAATTAAATAAATACTCCAAAATGCACATTGTCTCAATAATTCCCAAAACCACCGAAAACACCGAAAACACCAAAAATACGAATATTCTCAATTAAATTAATTAATTAAAATATTCTGATTAAACTTGGGGTGTTACATATATAACATGATACGTAGATGTATGAAAAGTCTATTAATTATATATATATATATATATATATATATATATATATATATATATATATATATATATATATATATATATATATATATATATATATATATATATATATATATATATATATATATATATATATATATATATATATATATATATATATATATATATATATATATATATATATATATATATATATATATATATATATATATATATATATATATATATATATATATATATATATATATATATATATATATATATATATATATATATATATATATATATATATATATATATATATATATATATATATATATATATATATATAACATGATACTAGATGTATGGAAAGGCTATTGATTATATATATAATTGAAAACTTTGATATATAAACAACATAGGAAAAGTATACGTAACATCAATGTTTTCCGAAATTTTGGTTTGATTATATACATTATACATGAGTCAGGATTACCTCTATTTACTCATGTATCCAGCTTTCCATATTATTGTGCGGATATCAGACACCTGTTGCATAACATTTTTAATGGTTTAGATTAAACTTTAAAAAAAATATTATTTTTTATATATAAAAAAAATGTGTTTCTTTTTTGGTGTTTTTCTCACTACAATTCTTTCTCAGAACCATGCTCATGGCAAGAAGAAGAAATAAGATTGTGTATTCTAAAGATCAATGAAATTAATTTCCATTTTTACTTTAAATAAGCATATGACAAAAAAAAGGCGCAGCAACACGGTAAAAACAAAACATGAAAAGAGGAAAATGATTAAAGAAAAAAAAGGAAAATAGTCGAGGCAATTTGACTGACGGTGCGACCATAGGAAGACAAATCAACCATAGAATATGGTGAGTTAGGTCAAAACGGAATATAGTGATTTGGGTCGAAAACGAACAAACACTATATTTAAACTTTCAATCAATCTAGTACGTGCAAGACCTCGTGGAATGAATGAGAAGTGAGACAACATGTCAAAACAAGTGACGAGATGCCATGTTAGGATGGAGCAGTGAGACGCCGTGTTAGGATGGAACAACGAGATGAACTGGTCATGGATTTGCGAAAACGAGGGTTTCAATAATTTTTTTTTATTATAAAAATATTAATTTTTACCTGTTTTAATCTTGACCTTTAAAAATTGTATATGATACGTGTCCGATATCCATGCAACAAATCGGAGAACTGGAAACATTCCTAAATGGAGGAGATCTTGATTCTTATACATAAGTCAGGATCCCCTCCATTTACTCATGTTTCCAGTTTTCCAGTTTATTGCGCGAATATCAGACACCTGTTGCATAAATTTTTTAATGGTTTAGATTAAACTTTAAAAAAAATACTATTTTTTATATATAAAAAAAAGAAGAAAAATGTGTTTCTTTTTTTTGGTGTTTTTCTCGCTGCAATTCTTTCTTAGAACCATGCTCATGGCAAGAAGGAAAAATAAGAATGTGCATTCTAAAGATCAATGAAATTAACTTCCATTTTTACTTCAAATAAGCATACGACAGAAAAAGGCACAACAACGCGGTAAGAACAAAACATGAAAAAGATTGAAGAAAAAAAAGGAAAATAATCGAGGCAGTATGGCCGACGGTGTTATCATAGGAAGACGGATCAACTATAGAATATGGTGATTTGGGTCGAAAATGAACAACCATTGTATTTAAAATTTCAATCAATCTACGACATGCAAGACCTCGTGGAATGAATGAGTAGTGAGACAACATATCAAAACGAGTGACAAGATGTCGTGTTAGGACGGAGCTGTGAGATGTCGTGTTAGGATAGAACGGCGAGATGAAATGGTCCTGGATTTGCGAAAATGAGGGTTTCAATAATTTTTTTATTATAAAAATATTAATTTTTACCTGTTTTAATTTTGACCATCAAAAGTTGTATATGGCACGTGTCCGATATCCATGCGACAAACTGGAGAACTGGGCATATACCTAAATGGAGGAAATCTTGATTATCATGAGTCAGGATCCCCTTCATTTACTCATGTGTCTAGTTTTCCAGTTTATTGCGCGGATATCAGACACCTGTTGCATAAAATTTTTAATGGTTTAGATTAAACTTTAAAAAAAATACTATATATATATATATATATATATATATATATATATATATATATATATATATATATATATATATATATATATATATATATATATATATATATATATATATATATATATATATATATATATATATATATATATATATATATATATATATATATATATATATATATATATATATATATATATATATATATATATATATATATATATATATATATATATATATATATATATATATATATATATATATATATATATATATATATATATATATATATATATAAAGAAAATTGTGTTTCCTTTTTTGGTGTTTTTCTCGCTGCAATTCTTTCTCAGAACCATGTTCATGGTAGGAAGAAGAAATAAGAATGTGTATTCTAAAGATCAATGAAATTAACTTCTATTTTTACTTAAAATAAGCATATGACAGAAAAAGGCGCAACAACACGGTAAGAACAAAACATGAAAAAGAGGAAAATGATTGAAGAAAAAAAAGGAAAATAGTCGAGGCAGAATGGCCGATAGTGCGATCAGAGGAAGACGGATCAACTATAGAATATGGTGATTTGGGTCGAAAATGAACAACCACTGTATTTAAACTTTTAATCAATCTACGACATGCAAGACCTCGTGGAATGAATGAGTAGTGAGACAACATGTCAAAACGAGTGACGAGATGCCATGTTAGGACAGAGTTGTGAGATGTCATGTTAGGATAGAACGACGAGATGAAATGGTCATGGATTTGCGAAAACGAGGGTTTCAATAATTTTTTTATTATAGAAATATTAATTTTTACCTGTTTTGATCTTGACCATTAAAAATTGTATATGACACGTGTCTGATATCCATGCAACAAATGGAGAACTGGACACATACCTAAATGGATGAGATCTTGATTCTTATGTATGAGTCAGGACCCCCTTCATTTACTCAGGTGTCCAGTTTTCCAGTTTATTGCGCGGATATCAGACACCTGTTGCATAAATTTTTTAATGGTTTAGGTTAAACTTTTTAAAAAAAATACTATTATATATATATATAAAGAAAAATGTGTTTCTTTTTTGGTGTTTTTCTCGCTGTATGGCCGACAGGAAAAAGAATTCTAAAGATTAATGAAATTAATTTTCATTTTCACCTCAAATAAGCATATGACAGAAAAAGGCACAATAACGCGGTAAGAACAAAACATGAAAAAAGAAAAATGATTGAAGAAAAAAAAAGGAAAATAGTCGAGGCAGTATGGCCGACGGTGCGACCATAGGAAGACGAATCAACCATAGAATATGGTGATTTGGGTCGAAAACGAAACATGGTGATTTGGGTCAAAAACTAACAACCACTATATTTAAACTTTCAATCAATTTACGACGTACAAGACCTCGTGGAATGAATGGGTAGTGAGACAACATGTCAAAACGAGTGGCGAGATGCCATGTTAGGACGGAACAGTGAGATGTCGTGTTAGGATGGAACGACGAGATGAAATGGTCCTGGATTTGCGAAAATGAGGGTTTCAATAATTTTTTTAATTATAAAAATATTAGTTTTTACCTATTTTAATCTTGACCATTAAAAATTGTATATGACACGTGTCCGATATCCATGCAACAAATCGGAGAACTGGACACATACCTAAATGGAGGAGATCTTGATTCATTATACATACAATATATTATAGGTATCTATGTCTTGTTTTGATGATACACCATGATACAAATAAATTGCAGTATAAAATAGAAGTAACGTTACACCATGTTAATTTTTCATGAACGTGTTTACTTACAGTATTATAACGTTACAAATGTATCTTGAATTCAAAATTAAATATGTGCATGGAGAAATATGTTTTATTAACTTTCTTTTAAATAAAAAAATTAAATTAAATTAAAATTTTGAAATTATTTATTAAAGTGGAGTTTCTTAATCACAAAAGTGATCAAATTTATTAAAGCTCATGAAGTTAAATCATATATTAAATTATGATATATATGTTGTATGAATTGTTTGTGTTTGATGATATTTATCATTATAAGACATATAAAGATCATCTTTAAATGGATCATGACTTATATAGTCCTCTAAATTTAGAGTCTAATGTAACTATTGAATATCGAGGTGTGAAATTTTGAGATGCTTATCACGAAGGATAAGAAATTCAAGATTTCCACAAATGAAAAACCTCACGAGGAAGGTTCTCTATGAATTGTTACAACACAAACCGAAAGTTTGTCACTAATGAAGAATCTCGTGAGGAAGATTCTTCATGGGTTGTTAAAAAACAACTCGAACTTACAATAAGCAAGAGAGTCGGAAAGGCTAAGGATTTAGGATCGAACAAAATTGATTGTCGACATATTTTTTTATCTAGTAGAAAAAAATAGTGAGAATTTTGTTGATAAGATTCCTATTATTCTTTAAGTGGAAGATGATCCTAAGATTTACAATTAAGAAGTAACTTCAAGGGACTTCTCTTGGAATGACGTTATCCAAGACGAAATGAATTCAATAATGTCAAACCATACTTGAGAACTTGTCAATCTACCTAAAGGATCAAGATCCATTTGATACAAATGGAGTTTATAAGAAAGTATAATAGTGATGATACACTAAAAGGATAGATTAGTAACCAAGGACTTTTAACAAAAGGAAGATGTTGGTTATTTCATCACATATGCACCGATAGTAAGGATGGATACAATTAAAGTATTATTTGCATTAGTTTCTTTGCATGACCTTATAGATCATCAAATGGATGTCAAAACGAAATTACAAAATAGAGATCCCGATGAGGAGATTTACATGGAACAAATTGAAGGTTATGTGGAAATGAATAAAAGGTGTGCAAGTTTGTCAAGTCCTTGCATAGATTTAAAAAAAAAAACACTGAAATAATGACATCAAAAGTTGGACTTTGTCATTGTAAAATTCACAAATTTAAGAGGAGACACACAGTTTAGGCGGAGACTCTTCAATCATTTTCAAAACAAGAATTAAAATTTTTTGTCATCATCAGAAAAGGGGATATTGTGAGCAATAAATCTTATATCTAGTTCTATTTTGACGAAGACAAAGATTATCAAAGAAGAAAAGGTCCAAAAGTATCATGCACATCAATGATGAAATTGATCAAGAAGGTTTAGCATATAAATTCAAGTGAAGATTTGAGACAAGTGAACATAAATAAGGTTCTCATTGTAATTTATATTATACTACTTTAAATTGCTCATAATTTCATCTCTCACTTCATCTAAAATCTTCTTGCATCATCATGCATGATTATCTAAAAACACGCATCATCTGATTCTTGTTACAAATGTTTGTACACAAAATTGTGTGAGAATATTGTGATATTCGTTTGTCTCTATATTGATTTATATGATTGATTATTATCAACAAGATCAATGGAATTTTAGAAACAAAGAGGTTTTTAACTTCCACGTTCAAGATGAATGATCTTGGACTAGTTACACAATTTTGGGGATCAAAGTAAAGCGAATAGTGAGGGTTATAAACTTAGTCAAACACTCAATGTTTGGAAAATGTTTGATAAGTTCAAACACTTGCGCTTTAAGGAGTAGATTTCACTAGCAATCCAAATGGTGAAGCACTGAAAGGCCATCATTAGGATTTTCAACTATCTTATGAAAACAAAACAAAAAATCTTGATCTCCATTATGGTAGATCTCCTGCCATATTAGAAGGATATACCAATGCAAGTTGGATATTGAGTGTTAAATATCATAAATATCCATTTGGGTGGATATTTACACTAGTCAAGGGTGCAATTTCTTGGAAGAGCAAGAAACAAATATGGACCACTCTCTCAACCATAGAATCAAAGAGTGAGGCTCTTGCTTCCGCTAGTGAAGAAGTCGAATGGTTGAGGGATATTCTGTTGGAAGTTACATTGGCTAAAGACAATGTTTCAAAGGTGTTGATACATTGCGGTAGTCAAACCACTTTAAATAAAGCATACAAAAAGGTGTATAGTAAAAAGTCTAGGCAAGTAGGACTTAGACATTCTTTTGTGAGAAAATTGATTAAGAATGTAATCATTCACATATATACGATCGAGCTATAATTTTCTTGATCCATTTACTAAGTCACTGGCCAGAGACTTAGTAAAGACAACCTCGAGAGGCATGAGGTTGAAACTCCTAGAGTAAGAGTTTTGACAGCGGTGGCAACCTAATATTACGTTAACAAAACATTAACCTCAAGATTTTTAAAGGGTAACAACAAGTCGTTGATTTGGATGTTTGTTGAACATTTCATGATAATATTGACCTTTAAAATGAGGGTTGAGTTTTTATTTAAACTCTTAATAAAGTTCAATATTGAGGGTACGTGTCTCATGAAAAAAGATACAATATGAACTTCACCTATGTAAATTTCGAGATGGTGCAGTCTCAAAGTGAGAGTTGGAGTTTCTCTCACGAAAAATTCATGAAACAGGAAAGCATATGGCCATAAATAAGTGATAGGCGAGAAATGTAGGCGAAGAACCCTTAAAGAATGTGTGTAAGGTAACGTCGGTCTATTCACATAGATTAATGGTTTAAAAGCATTGCTACCTAACATTTCGATTAGACTTTGCGTTGTCTTTACTAAGGTTAAGTTTTAAATCTAAAGATACCTAACTGTATTAACACTCTTTATACTTCATTGTCTAGAATTAAACTTGTCATTATTAGAACAAGTGGGGGATTGTTGGAAATTAATGGGCAATTAATGCTCATGGGTATGTTCGAATATGACAAAGTTAAAGAGGATAAAAGTGCCCCATAGACAAAAATAGAATTTGCCTTCAAATCTGTCTGAAGAAATTTTGGTCAGTTTTTGCACTAAACATCCACCAGTGGAAGTTGCCGTTAAATTTGTCTCAGACTACTGAAAGTTTGAATTTCGAATTCAAAATATACAACACTTCGGGAATTGTTGCTTTGGAATGAACATATGTAATGCTTGGAAACAATGCAATTTTTGGTTAAAAGGTGTTGTTTCATCAAGGGTCACAACCTTGTGAAACAACACATACATGATCTATAAATACTTCACTCCGGAATTCATAAAAGATATCACAAATTAAATATCCTCTTGTACAAAATTTAAGAAACCATTCGCTACATAATCGAGTTTTTGTCGGTCTTGCGCAAATTCGATATAAGGCTGAATTATCCTGGGTATTCCTACATTCCAACTCTAAGACATTTGAGAGTGCTTGAAATACTTTTAAGGAAAGTGATTTCGTTCACGATTCTAGCCTCAATCCATTGGGTTAATTAATTTTCTAACAGTATTTTGTATAACAAATCAACTAATTCATGAGTAAACCAACAAACTTACACTTTAAAGCAACATTACGAGTCATCTAATATATTAAATCAATTTTTGACCTTGGTCTTTTTTATCCCACTTCACTGCCTCTACAAATTAAAGCATTATGCGATTCGGATTGGGCCACCTTCCTGAATACAAGATGCTCAACTTCAGGATATTGCATTTTTATAGGGGATTCACTTATATCATGAAAGTCAAAGAAACAAGCAACCGTTTCAAAATCATCAACCAGAGCCAAATACTATGTCATGGCTACCACAATATGTGAAATTCAATGGCTTAATTATCTTCTACAAGATTTTTATTTGAATTTTATTTCTCCTGCTGAACTGTATTATGATAGCCAATCTGCCAGACATATTGCTTCAAATACATCCTTTCACGAAAGGATTAAACACATCGAGCTCGACTCCCATATTATCTATGAAAGACTTCAGCAAAAACTGTTACATCTCTTACCTGTTTCCTGACATCAGCAACTTGCCGATTTTTTTACAAAGTCGTTGGATCCTTTACCGCTATATGCACTTGTATCCAAGTTGAGTCTAAAAGACATTTACCCTCAATCTTGATGGGGGCTATTAGTGTTATATAACTTACCCTTTATTTTGTTTCATTGGGCCTTTGTATTATAAGCCCATTATTCTTTCCTGTTGTTATACTCCATTGGGCCAATCCATATAAGTATAGAGTCTATACTACCAAACATTATGTGGAAGAAACTTTTACGCCATACCCCCACAATCATACCTATACCCCTACAATTTTGTAAATATTCCAATTTTATCCTTTTAATATTTATTTTTATTTATTTTTACTTTTTTACTGTGTAGTCAAATAGTCTAAAATAACTATTTGGAAGTACATGACGTGAACCAGATAACCACAGGTAAAGAATTCCAGTTGGCATTACTATCAAACCAGAGAACATGATTACGCTACATCCGGTGTGTTGTTTTACTGAACCAGATAACTTGTTTGCTAGTTATCCGGTTTGATTTTGAATGACATAAAAGCTCCTGATAACATTGCCACAAGTGACCCGGTTTGAGTTTTTTATAGTTTCGAAAAACTTATGTTGAAGTGTTCCAATTTAATAATATTATTAACCAGATAACTTACCATCAAGTTTTCCGGGACGTGTTTTTTTTTAATTTTTTTAAATTAATTTTTGTTACTTATGTTAGGAGACATGGTCATTCCTTTGATGATATGCGACAAAAACCAGACATCTGTAGATACGACAAATATATTCTCGAGTACATAAAAATTTGCTACACCACATAAATCATCTGATATTCCACAATCACAACCACAAACAAAACCAACAGAACAACCTACACCACAACAACAACCAGAAATACAACAACCAACTGCATCTGAACCCATACAATCTGACCCAGTTGCATCTGAACAAGTTGCATCTGAAACAATCGTATCTGAAATTATTGCACCTGAACAAGTTGTATCTGGCCCAGTTGTGTCTGAACCATCATCATATAAACCTTCTGATCCTCAACCAGAACCATCCAATCCTATTGAAACAAACATACCTGACTCTGAGATTCTGGATGTTCAACCTCTCAAGACTATGTTTGTTGTATCCTCTACATCTTGCAGCCCAACCACATCATTTGATTCATCTAAATCTGATATCCATCCAGATGTTATCTCACCCCCTTCCCTTAGAGTATTTGAATTTAACCAATCAGATCTACCCATTTCTTCTGAAACTATCATTCCTGAACCTAATCCTGAACCTATACCAAGAACATCTGAATTTGTTTCATTTACTTCTTCTAAACCATTTCCTTCTGATCCCCTTCCATCTGGACTTGAAATAGAACACTTTTTTGATCAACCACCTCAATCAGCCTTTGTTCCTTGTCTTGTTAAGTCAAAACCATCAGCTTTTGTTCCCTATTTTGATAATCCAAAAGCTGTCATCCCTTTCATTCGCAGAATCAAACCGTTCTTTCGTATTATGCCAGCTCAGAAGAAACCAGCATATCCTAGCCCTCTGATCATTATTCCAGAAATCACCATTCCACCTAAACCTCAACCCAAGCCATTCACCTTGGAAACCCTTCTGAAACCAAAAACTAGGCTAAATGTTGATAATTTATTTGCAACTTTTTTGAAAGAAATAAAGATGCATTTAGGATTTGTTCAGAAGAGATGCTTGTCAACAATGGATGCAAATGAATCTGATGCTATCTGGAATAGCTTCATCAACAGATTCAGTACTGTAGCCTTAAATCTAAAGAATGTATGTTCTGATGATGCGAAGCTCCGATTTGCTGAGACTGCCAGAAGCATGATCTGGAATGTAAAAAGATCTGAACCTTTGCTTCTTGAAGATGTTCCTTCATCTTCTGAAGTATCTGCTACAGAAGTGTCTGCTGAATCTGCTTCTGAAGAAAATCCACTGGCTATGACAATTGTGGAAAATCCCTCTGGATCTGTGGCTCATGACTCTGCATCTCCTGTGGAAATTGACTCTGCTCCTGCTTCAGCATCTGCTCCACCTTCTTCATCTGAGATCAAGAAAGAGAATCCAGATCTTGAAGATAAGATTGCAGTTTTAGAAGCTGGACAAGCTGAGATTAAGTCATGAATGGCCAAGCAAGACCAGAAGTCTGAAGACGTGGCACAATGGATGTCTAAACAAGATCAGAAGAATGACAACATGGCTAAGTGGATGACAAAGCAAGAAAAATCTTCATCTGAGATCACTCACCTGTTGAAGATGATTATGTCCAAGCAAACCTAGTTTATGTTTTTTTTCTGTATCTGATGTTTGTCCACATGTACTTGAATTTATTATCTGGTGATGTGTCTGTTTGTTATCTGAATGAATGAATCACTCTGTGTTTTATCTACATAAATATATCTTTTCTGTATTTCCTTTTATTTGTCTTTAAAAGTTTTACTTTTTGATTATGACAAAAAAGGGGGAGAAATGGATCTGACTGTTCAAATAAACTATACCTAAATGAAACTCAGACATATCATTATAACTAACATGAATTCTTAGTATTTCAGATCATTTGAAAATCTGACAAATTCTTTAAAAGTAACTCTGAGACTCCCAGATCATATTTAACCAATCAGGCTCTGATTCTGAAACGTGCATCCAAAGTCAAGATCTAATTTTTTGGAACAATCAGGCTCTGATTCTGAAAAGAATACTCATGCAAAAAGGGAAGTCTCTATTTCTTCTAAGTATTCAATTTAGGGGGAGATTCATCATCTCAGGGGGAGTTATAATTATATTGTTTATTGAACAAAATTTCTTATGTTTTTGTCACCATCAAAAAGGGGGAGATTGTTAGAACACAGATTGGTTCTTAATAATATCTCTATGTTTTGATGATAACTCTTATGAAATTTTGTATTCAAGAATTATATACTCTAAAATTTGTTTAAGAATGTTTGCTGCAGATATTAAAGTGAATATCATTCTGGAAGCAAATTAGATCTGAACATGAAAAATATGCAAGGCTCTGAAGCGTCAGAAGCATCTGTTAGAAGATTCTGAACACTGCCTACAGAAGATTCTGAGCGATGTCTACAGAAGGATCTGAAGCAGAAGCTACAGAAGAATCTGAAGCAGAAGCTAGAAGCATCTGAAGCATTGAAGATTTTTGTATGAAGAGTTTCAAGCTTAGTTTATTTCAAAAGACTCTGATAGTACTACGCTGCCAGTACTGAGGATCTGATCCCAAACTTTGCTTTGAACAATTACACGCTGAAAGCACACTTGCTACATTGCTCTGATTCAGCAAACTCTGATGATCATCAGAAGACTCTAACTGCTAAAGACTCTGATGATATATTTGCTGAAACTTGTTGAAGAAGAATTCAAAGTTATGTCTGTTAGAATGGCCAAACGGCTCTTTCCTCATTTATGCTAGACATAAGAACACAGACAAAAAGGATTTTTCTGTGCATTCTAATTCTAGGAAAGGTCATGTGATGTGAAGACAAAAAGGCTCAGACCTTTTCAGTACACAGCCTTCAACGTGAAAGACTTCTTGGACCTCCGTGCCTATAAAAGCAAGACTTCATCACTCTTCTTCAGTTGACGAAATCTTTGAAAGAAATTCATAACAAGCTCTCATACAAATCTTTATCTTGCTGAATTTATTTATAGGTTCTTAAAATCTTAAGTGTAAAATCACAGTTGTGATATAGCTTAATTAGAAGCATTTAAACACTTGTTTTATTCTTACATTTGATTGCAAAAGATCCTTAAGAAGATCCAGTTGGGATCAGTAGTTCTTGAGAAGACTAAGAACAGTTGCTCTTAGTGCTTGCTATTGTAATCAATTGATTTAATAGTGGATTAAGTCCTTGTTGAGAAAGGCAAATCACTCTTGATAAGGTGGACTGGAGTAGTTGAGTTCAACGAACCAGGATAAAAATATTTGAGTTTTTATTGCCATAAGTTTTTCTATATACATATTCAACCCCCCCCCCCTCTAAGTATTTTCTCACCTTCATGTCGAACGTCCCCCACGGAAGCAACCAATAGCACTCCTTATCGACTGACTTTTGGCCATGATGCAGTGTTACCTGTTGAGATCTACATACATTCGGTTAGGGTTCAGAGACATCATGAAATCCCTCGTGAGATTTATTGGGATATGATGCTAAAAAGGGAGATTTTCTTTCATCCTCAAATATCTCGACTTCTGGAGTTTGAGGCGCTTTTTGCATAAAGTCTTGTCAGATTCTAACTTGGAAACCTCTGTTTCCAAGCGTCGAACCTCCTCAGCAAAGGTGATAGCATGATTGAGCTCAGTTGAAAGACTGGAGTCATCAAAAGAAGATAGTTCTGCGTTTCTCTTCTTAGCTTTCGATATCCTGTTTCAAAGCTTCTTGATTTTGCGTTCCCAACAAGATATGTTCTTCTCATTGGTGGCAATCTCTAGCTAGTTCTTCTCTTTTTCTCCTCCAGCTCTGCAATCTTACTCTCAGACTCAGCAGCAGTGGTCCAAGCAGCAGTCTCACTACCAGCCTTTGTCAAGATTGCTTTCTCAATTTGGGGCAACAGTCGAAGGTCTCCATATACTTGGTCGATCAGAGTACCAACTTCCAGGATGATACCAGCAGCTTCAGGAGAGATGAAATGAAGGTTCACTTGTTGAAGGAAAGTCTTCAAGGAAAGATAGGTGACTTGGTCCATTTGTAAAATGGAGAAAAGATCCCCCTGAAGATTTTTCCTTTGATCTTGTCGAGAATGCTTTCTGTTGGTTTGCTCAAGGCTTAATCCTTAGAAGTTAAAGTGTTGGGGGCCTTACCAGAGGAACTGCCTCGTTTTCTTATGAGAATCTTGAAATATTGTCGAGGATTGGAGAGTTTCAAAGCGTTGAGTTCTGCATTAGTAGGACTTGCCTCACCTTTGGTGGGCATCGTTTAGCTTTCTTTGGTTGCAACAGCGGTTGGAGAAATAGTCACATCGACAGGGGCAGGTTCATCGACTGGACATTCCTCAAGCTTCTCTCCCCCACCCTGATCATCATTTACGTGGCCTTCTTCCATTTCTTCACCAGTACCCTCATCACTAAAACCATCCAGTTCTGATTGATGCATGGTTTCATCCTCAGTGATGTCTTTTTCTCCTGTTGTCTCAGTATCCTCGACAACAATGGTTTGATCTAAAGGAGAGTTACTGGCGTCAGCCAAGGTTGCACCTTCCTCCATGGGAGTATCTTCTTCATCTTCTACCTCCACAATCTCTGGCGCGTTGTCTTCTTCATGGTTAGACCCATCTGTTTGGGACTGCTGGGTAGTCGTTTTTGTGGGTGAAGGAGGAACTGTTGCAAATTCAGGTTTGTTAATTTCTCCAAGAGAACTCATACCAGAGCCCAAGTCAGACGTGGGGTGATAAGTAGGCCCACCTTGGCTGTTTAAAATGACGGTTGGAGAAGGAGACTTAGTTGAAGTAGTTTTCGAACCTCCAGCACCAGCCTAGATAAAGAAGAGTCAGACGTGAGAAGTAAAGACAAGATATAAATAAAGCAGGACTTTGAGAGGCACTTGGACACAAGATATACCTTGGTGTCCTCATCAGCAGGACTTGAATTGTCGCTTTCGATGGGGACTATGTTTGGGTTCGAGGCACCCTCAACAGGAGTCTTAGTAGGATCACAAACAGAGATGGTTAGCTTTGGAGTTTTGACCGTCAGAGGAGCAGGCGGGGTACCAGCAGTGTCTATCCCTTAGCTGACTCTCCGCCTTTTCTTCAGTTGTGAATATTCAGGAGGAGATTCATCATCATCCTCGGAGTCAATAATTATTTGGGCAGAGGCCCTTTTGAGTTTCTTTTGAGGTGTAGGTGGCTTGCATGTTACCTAAGACATTAAGAAATGTTAGAAGCGGCCAGGAGAGTTAAACTAATAAAGGCCTAAAGAGAATTACCTTATATCCTTCGAATTTGCCTTCAGTTATTGGTGGAGAAGCACTACTTTTAGGGGCAGCTGCAAAACAAATCACGTCGCTACCAGTTAGTAACAATGAAGTCAGTTAAAAGAGTCCAAATCGAAGGGGGATGACCTTCAAGAATGTCGGATTCTATGCAAACATCTTTGATACCAACATGAAGGTGCCCTTTGAAAGTATCGAGTGTATGTTTAGTCGGAACCACCCGTTGTGCTTTCGGTTTCGACTGCTGTCGAAGGATTTTTATGGAATCTCCACAAATAAACCAATCTGGAAATGGAGGGGCAAGAGCCACTTCAAAATCAGCAGTTGGCAATCGAGGGATCTTCGGAGGAAATAAATTAAAAGCTACCTCATACCGTTTCTCACATGGAACATATGAGGGGATTTTTAAATTCTCCATTTTCTTGGAAAACTTTTCCTTCAAGGTGACAGCAGCCTCACGGATGGTTCGACTAACATCATCTAGGCGATAGGCGGTTTCAAAGTACTTCTGGAAGGCTTGAATTTCTTTGATATGTGTATATATACCTTTCTTGATCTTCTCTGGCACATCAATGAAAGCTTGGTCAATCAAGCGAGTAAAGCTTGAAACATCAAGAAACTCTGAAGCATAGTGTCTGGACCACCAGTTATGGAACTCTTGGGAGCAGAAGTAAGAATGTTTGAAATGAATGGGTGTTAAGAGGGACTTGTGAGCATGGCGTGCCAAGTGTGTTGAGCATTCAATGGGGTTAAAAGCAGTAAGGGGAAGGATAACGTGGGCCTTTTTATCATACAAGCATTTAGGCAAGGTTTGTATCAACCCAAATTGTCGTGATACCAGGTTGGGCTGGTAGGCTACCAAAGATGCTTGACCCCTGAGAAGGTTGAGTTTGTGGATTAACAGTCGAGGCGTCAGAAATCGCTCTCAGACCAGTTTCGAATCTTCTTCTTGTTTCTTGAACAAAGGAGGAAAAGGTCTGGTGAATCATTCGGGACCGCACTTCCTCTCAGCAAATGGAGCCATCCTTGGAGTAAATTCATGACGCTTGGTGAACATATGAATGAAACTTAAAATATTGGCTCTGAGCGTATGTCCTTCTTCGCTTGGGGTGAGTTGAACCAGTCGAGGCCATTCGACTCGTCTTTCGACAACCAAAGACGACTCCTCGTCAACTTCTCCTTTGTTTGGGAGACTGTTCTCGAAAGTGGCATTGAGCCACAGTTGGAGTAACCAGAAAGGGCCTGATAGTAACATGTTCCCACGACTTTCCTTGTCTTTCAGCCTACCAGCAGCTTCGCTTAAAGCTTCGTAAAGACTAGCCAAGATCATCTCGCTTAAATAGATGCCTCGGCTCAGATGTAGTTGATTGGCCAGAGTAAGGTACTTCCGCGCCACCTGCAAAGATTTTGTACAGAAGACACAACGAGACAGCCGCATGTCTAAAAAGGCTATATGCTCTTCAGGGTCGACTGTAGTTGTGTTTTTATTATGGTAGTGATTGATAAAGTGAGTATAAGTATGTTTGGTGTTCGAGAAACCTATGGTGTCTTGGCAATCGGTCTCGGGGTCATAAATCAGTCCATGAGGTTTCATCCCTGCGATAGCGGCTATGTCGAAAAGTGTTGGTGTCATCATCCCACATGGGAGATGGAAAGTATAATTGGTGTTGTCCCAAAAGTACAAGGAGGAAGCCAACATAAGAGGGCAGTAAGTTGGGCCGATCTTCGACAACATGATCAAATCATAGATGCCAATTTCTTTCCAGTTGTTGGCCTTGACTTTATCTATCTTCATCAGCCAGTTTAAGTAAAGATCAGAATCCTTGAAGTAGGGGGTGGCTCTAAATAATCTGGCTCCATCGTTGAGGTATTTTAGGTCTACATTGTAGGATGCTAAACTATCTGGGCTTTCAGCAGGAAGCTTGTTGGAATCTTTTTGCCCCAAGGGTTTGGTCTTACGGTAGGAGGGGAAGAAGTCACTTAGGTTGGAATAGTTGAGACCCAACGGAGACAATGGACCAGACATAGCCAAAGGTTTACCTGCAACAGTAACAGGAATTATTACCCGGGGTTCGTAGATATGCCTCTTCTCTTCCAACTAGGATTCAGGGATGAACTATTTATTCTTCATTGTTTTTGGTCCACTCAATGTGGTGAAAGGAGGAAGGAGCGGTGTAGCAGATTAACCTTTGGTTACTACCTTCTTCTTTTGAGTTTGGTTTTCATCCATAGATGATGTCATTGATGAAGTTGTGGAAGAAATAGGTTTTTGAGAGTTAGGAGATGTCTGGAAAATAATACGTGAATACTTGCTAAAGAGTGGGAAAGTCGGAAGTGATTTCTGAAAGATTATTTATAAGATGTTTTGGAGATCAAAAGTTTTTCATCATTAGTGGATAGAGATAATGGGCCACGTGTGTGTCCCGAGATGAAGGAATAGGGAGGTGGCAGTTGCTACCTATGCCCATGATTGTCCTAGGCTCTAAAAGGGATGATGATGGTTGGGATTTTTGGTGAGTTCCAAGAAATCCGCCATAATGACCCATGACGTCAGGGACATGCACGGGGATAGCGGAACAATTTCCTGCTGTTTCTTTTCTTTCTCTTTTTCTTTTCTTCTCTTGTCTTCCTAGACGCAGGTAGTCAGTCACATTGATACTTGTGAGAAGGTCGAAATGACGGCGTCGAATTGAACGCTGTCAAAAAATGGTTCTTTTTCTACATAAAGGTCGGAAAAAAACATTTTTAGGGGCCAATTTATTAGCTCACAAATTCGACGTGTCACATATATATAGATTAAAATATTGAAATAAAGATTGAAGCCTTTAGAAGGTTTCGAGGCATGAGACCTTCGACTAGGAAGTCAAATGTTGAGGGACTTAGAAAAAATTCTGAAACTTAAGGAAAGTGGCTTTCGACTGAGATGCTGGCTGGAGATTAGTGAAGTTTTGAAATTTAAATATTGGAGGGAGTAGTTATGCTTTCCTATGACTAAGAGGGACAAGTGGTGTTCGTTTGACAAAGGACTTCATGCAATGTGACACTTGTCGGAAGCTGATGGCCTTAGGAGATTATTGGTAGTTATTTTTACTATTATAAATAGGAGTCTTAGACATAGAATTCAGTGTGTTGTAATTTACTATTTGTGCAAGTCACTCCTAAATTTACTCAAAGAATCCGAGTGTAGAGAAAAGAGTATCAAGGAGAATGTACGTGATGTAAACACACCAACTTTACTTTTCAATGAAGTTTAACTTATTTGCTTAACTTTACAAAGTTCATTTACTTTCCTTACAATCTGCCCCTTTTCTATGCAATTTATTTTTACCTTCGTCCTCAACCCTCTTCTAAGATTTCTATCTCTTTCCCTCTAAAACTCTATCTTCTCTTTTACTTCAGTCGAATAAGCAATCTTATGATTAAAACCTTCTACCACAATATTGTCGAAGTGTGTAGCTTAGATAGATTTTAAACCATAATCTTTACCGCATGTCCTAGGATCAATCTGATCGATCTTGTGAGTCACCAAAGTTAGATTTGGAAGATCAGCGGTTGTTTTCCATTTTTCAATGGAAACAAAGGCCCAATAAGACTCAAACGCCTCCCCGTCGAGCAGAGACCTTTCTCCCGTCGGACAAGACTTTTTCTCTCGTCGGACACGAAACCTTGGCAATCGAGCAGGAACCTCACATCTGTCAGGCACGCTCTCCCTTCTGTCCCGCTGTCGGGCAGACCTTATCCAGCTCAGAGGGCTCCTCTGACCTCCCCTACATTCTCAACGTGTCCCCTACGGGAGACACGTCATCTGGTAACTACCTGTGTCCTGGTTATTCGGTCCCCCACCTCCTGGATAGCACGAAGCAGTTACACTAGGGCGAAGACCACGCACTGGTCTTCTTGACGCCACGTCAGCCCTAGCAGTTACTAGCATTGGGTCTGGCAACCCAGCCCAACGCGAAGTAACAGTTAGCCTTGCGCTGGGGACACACTATAAATACCCTCTTTCACTAAATGGTCAGGTAATCTCATTCTTACTTCTCTCTATACTTGTTATCACTCTATCCGACTCTTATATTGACATCGGAGTGTGTTTCAGGTACACCCCCTTCATTCTCCCAACAGTCAGACAACTCAGACGTGTGGCCGGTCAATGACTTCTTTTGATCGGGTGAGATCAATAATTATTATGAATTAATTTTGTTTCTAATATATTTTATTTTAAATAAAATTTTAGTTTTAATTTTTAATTTTATATCAAATAGCACTTTTATATATATATATATATATATATATATATATATATATATATATATATATATATATATATATATATATATATATATATATATATATATATATATATATATATATATATATATATATATATATATATATATATATATATATATATATATATATATATATATATATATATATATATATATATATATATATATATATATATATATATATATATATATATATATATATATATATATATATGGAGGCGAGCACCCAAAAATTAAAAACATATGGAAGAAATATAAAATAAGGAACTTAAAATATATTTCTTTTTTAAATAAAATAACATAAATAGATAATCTGAAAGATAAAGAATGATAACACGTAACCAAATATTTGGCGGTTGAGAAGCAACGACCACAACTTCACACTCCTCTCGTATATTTTGTGACTCTCCTTTCGCTGTATCGGAAACAAAGAAAGAAACGTTGCGAATTGCGATGCCAGGTGGAGCCACCGTCTGCTCCGGTCACCGGTTTCAATGTCTTCCTCTTCTTCCACACTCAACTCGTCCCCAACTCACCAATTCAACTCGGTCTCGACTCGTTTCTGTTAACCCCCAATCCCTTTCATGTTTTCATACGAAGCTTTTCTTCAATTCCAATCGGTTCAGTGTTACTCTAACAAGAGCTGCTGATTCTTCAACCACCACAACTTCCCAATCTTCTGATGTTCCTAACAGTAGCATCACACTTGTTCCCGATGACGAAATCACAATTACTAAGGTAGAGAGATACTGCTTCTCTGAGTAATTTTGAATTGCTTTATTTGAGTTTATCTATTTAGGTTACTATTTGGGAGATTCTTTCTGAGAGTTTTCGAAAATCTTAGTATACTTTTGCAGTTTTCACATCATTTTGAAAATAACTAGTTTTTTTATATCTAAAATACCTTTTGTATATGCATGTGTTTGATGACTAATGAGTTTTAAGACACGTAGAGTAAGTTGTACGGGAGAGAATGTTGGGTGGTTAAAAATAAACACGAGAATAAAGTAAGTGTACGATGAGGATGTTGCGTTGGATGAGTGGTAAGACTAAACAGAATAATATCATAAATGAAAATATTGAAGAGTGTTGGGGTAGCATCTATAGTAGAAGACAATGGGGAAAAATATACTTAGGCGGTTTGAGCATGTATAGAGAAGACGTGGAGAGGAGTTAAACAACTAGTGGGAGAGGAAAACCTAGAAAAATTATAAGATAAGCTATTAAGAAAGATCTCAAGATTAGGGATTTAGATAGAAACATGGTTCTAGATAGAATATTATGGCGGAAGTTGATCCTTGTAGCCGATCCTACTTATAGTGGGATAAGACTTGAGGCTTGATTGTAGTTGTTATTGTTGTATAGAGGAACTTATATTTAGGACATAGAGTATTTTGGAGAAAATAGCTAAAGTTTGTGATGAATTATACGTAAGAGCATGTGTGGATGAACGTATTTGGGCTCATAGTACTTTTTTAAGTGTTACAAAAAAGTTCATGAAAATATCTTATGACATGTTTGAAGTTTGTTTTGAGAGTCATTTTTGTAATAAGCTCCCGAAGTAGATTCTATGAGTTGTATAGGTTATGCAAAAGTTTCTCTCATTTTCTCTAGGTTGTAGAAATAGCTTATTTATCATGATAAGCACTTATTTCCTCAAAAACTAGCTTAAAAAATGAAGGCCCTAAAGCACATATATACATTGCATAGTTCAGGAACTTTGGCTATGTGAGACAAATGCAATTTTAGTATTCATGTCATAAGACAAGTTCAAATAAACTCTAACAAACACACTCATATTGAATAGTTATTTAGTTAAGTTGTTTTCACAAGCTCCCCTAAGTATAATAAATTACTACAATTGGATGCTGGTAGATACATAGATATGATTTTCATGAAAGTGAAATGTTAACAAATAATCTTGTGTATTTTATTATTGAGTGAAGTTTTCATGCTTATGATTATAAGGGTATTGTTCAATTCTTTCAGATTTCATTTGGTACGATTGGACTAAGTCTTGGAGTCTCACTCTTGTCGTGAGTTTCATTTTCGTTTCCACCTTCTTCATTGATATACAACTATGGTTTTTCATCTTATGTTTTTCTTTTTATTTGTTTCAAATATGTAGCTACGGTTTTTCATCTTCTTATGTCTTTGTTTTTATTTTGTTTCAAATATGCAGCTATGGTTTTGGAGCATACTTTAATATTCTCCCTGGATCTGAATGGTCAGCTATAATGTTAACATATGGGTTCCCTCTTGCTATTATTGGCATGGCGCTCAAGGTGAATAATTGTGTTACGTGAATCAAATTATAAGATGGAGTTCATGATAACAACCTATGAAATACTTACACATCAAATTATAAGATGGAGTTCATGACAACAACCTATGAAATACTAACATAGACACTAAAACGGACATCATTAGACACTGCCTTGACACCAGGGCCGTTTTTGAGTGTGTGCAAGGTGGACTATAACATAGGGCCTCAAATTTTTCTCAGTTAAATTGTGGATGAATAGGGCATCATAATATATTTGCTATGGTTAAACCATGACTAAATAGGGCCCCAAGTTATTTTGTCACGGATGAACGGTAGTTTATCTACACAGGGCCTCCAAAAACTTAAAACAACTCTGCCTGACACTGACACATAGACACTTGTAATAATTTGAGGAAATTGAAGTGAATGAATGCGAACAAATGTTTCAGACGGTAGGACATCGACACTAGTCGTACAGTCAAACACACCTTCAATCTGAAGTGTAGGGGCTACATAGAGAACAATGTTGTGCAACGTAATCATGTTATAATTTCCCTTCCATTTGTACCGTTGCTTCATGGTTTTATGCATTGGTTTTGGCGGATGCACTCTTTGTATTTGCTTATATTTTCTTTTCTTTGGTCCGTCTTTTTTGCAGTATGCAGAACTCAAGCCAGTGCCATGCCTCACATATTCAGATGCTTTCAGATTGCAGGAAAAATGTGCAACTCCTATTCTTAAGCAGGTAATCTCATCATAAACGCATTCATCTTGCCACATATTGTGTCATTTTAGATGTTTTATGTGACAGACTATTACAAATAGATTAAATCTTTCCTCTAATCACTTAAAGTGTCTCTTTTGTGCTTTATAGGTGAAGAGTGATGTTACCAGGTTTCGCTACGGGGATGAGCAGCATTTAGAAGAAGCATTGAAACGGATTTTTCAGTATGGTCAAGTATGTTATTTGAATTTTTTTAGGAACTGAATTACTTTCTGTATATTGTTGATTTCTCCGTTTTAATATTTTGAATAATCAAATGTTAGGCTGTCAGAGAAGCTCAAAAACTTGGAATATAATATAGAAGTAACGAAATTGGTTGGCTTTTTCTTGCATATGTTCCAAATGAACCTGAAGATAGTTAAGGGTTCTTTTGAAACCTATTTACAAGCCTGCATCCACTTTCTTGTGGCACTGTTTGGACAAACAACTTAATTAAGCTCTTATAGCATAAATACTTATTGTATAAGTGCTTATGTATAATGTATATCTATTTCTATAACAAGTGATAAAATACAAAACTATTTTTATTTAAGCTATAAGTTGTTTTCATAGGTTGTTCTAGAGAGGTTATGGAAATAAGCTGAAAACAACTTATGAGCATGTAATAAGTTGTTTTCATAAGTTCTTTCAAATAGTCTGGCGAATGACTATGTTAGTAGATAAAATCAAATAAACTAATCCAAACAGATTTTTAGGATGAATTGGTTCTGAACAGGAGCAATAGTCTTCTTTTGTACTTTCTGATATCTTCATTCATGCCAGCTGCATAAGCTAGATACTGAGGTTGCCACTATCTGCTCTTGTTGCAATTCTGAGACATCATTTTATATTCTTAATTTGTAAGGGAGGAGGAATCCCCAGAAGAAGTGCACCTGTTCTACAAATAATTCGTGAAGAGGTACGCTTGTCAATTTGCATTAATTCATTAACTAGTGACGTAGTCAGTTTTTGAATTTGGGGATGATTTGGTAGATTACTTTGAAATCCCGAGAAATATTTTAATGTTGTAAATTTATGGTACAATTTGCATATTTATTTGTGTCACTAGTTCATGTCTTTCCTTTCACGCACAAATCATTCCTCTATCGATTGGAACTGAGGTTGTCTTTTTATTTAAGTCATTTGTATTTGGGAGTCATGTTGGAACCGGACCAGACCAATTCAAATAGGTTTGGTAAACCCTTTTAAGAGTGACAAAGTTGTTGTAGCACTCATTTTTGGGTTCACAAGGCTCAACCCAACATCTTGCTAACTCGGGTTGCCTTAAATTATTGTGAAGTAAGGTGAACCCAACATCTTCCAGTAATTTTTTGACTAGTTCACGCTTATTGCATTTAGAATGGGCCTCAAAAGGCCATTTCAATCCAGTTCTTGCATGTTTGGATCAGCGGTGAGCTTGACTGAATCAGGTTGCCATCAGGATTTTGTCAAACTCGCCACCAATCCAAAATGCACTTCACATATTATTTGAAGTTCACATAGTAGAAATACGTTTCTATTTCAGTTTTAATGCAACACGTGTGGTGGTTGTACTATTTTTCTATTGATCATCTCATTCTGTGAAATATAGACGATTCCGTAATACTCCTGAAATGGTTGGCTCTAATAATCTATATTGTCATTCCCTTGTTGATATTGTCTCATAATATGCCTATATCTTAGGTCACACAAGATGGAAAATACTCTTTGGTCTTGGTCTTCGAGGCTAAGTCTTTGAAGTTGTCTGATTTTGAACAGAGACAGGTATTCAGTTTTGCTTTCTTAGATATATTCTTAATTACTTTGATTTTGTCTTCACCTGTTACTTACCTCTTCATAACTATAATGAGATTCTATTTTTCATTTTTTGAGTAAAAAAGTGGTAGAAGCTTATATTACTCTTGCACAAAACTAGCTCATGGTTCAAAATATGATATCTGAACTTCAAAATTTCACAAAACAATTCTCAAGAGATCCAATATGTTCTTCAAATAGGATAGAGTTTGCTTTATGGTTAAGATTAAGAATGCTCCAAATGTATGCTTTCCAGAAGGAAGAACTTTTTTCATTGAAAAAAGTGCTTTGTCATTTGTTATTTTCTATTTGTTACGTATAAAAGTTAAACTAAACAAGCTTACGTTTGGATAAACAATTTAATTAAGCATTAATAGCATAAACATTATCATAGTGCGTACATATAAACTATTTTTATAACAAAGATATGGTCAAACTGTTTTCATATAAACTATAAACTTTTTAAGTTATCTTGGTGAACTTGTAGAAATAAACTGAAACAACAAATAGATATCTTCCGAGTTGTTTCTATAAGCTCTCTCAAAAAGTTGTACAAGTGCTTATGTCGGTTGATTAGCTCAAAAAAATAAATTAAAACAGTCCTATTCATAATGGTATTATAGACAGACAGAAAGCTTTAACCTTAGACGGTTGCTTATATTTTGTGTTACAGGCTAAATTTACTTCATTCTTTGGACCTGGAATTACAGCAGAAGTTGGTGAGTAAAAATTTAAGCAACTATTCTTATATGCCAATAGAATAAATGCATTCTAACATAATCTTGTGTTGCAGGTAAGGGCGAAAATGATTTTTACGAGGTTCGACTTATCTCCAATACAGACCCTAATGCAACTTCTTCATGATGTTCTTGATCATTTTATCCTCCTATTCCATGTTACTTGGTTCAGTTAATTACAAAGACTTAGGTCCTATAAAATATGTATAAAATTAAAAGGTATAGATTATTTTTTTCATGTATTATACTTTGACAGAGATTGAAAGAAAGAGAAAAGCAGTTTAAAAGGAAGAGCCAATGAAAATCACATTATTTACATTGTTTTACATTTGATATATTGGAAATTATAAAACTAAAATTTGCTTGGGATGGATATGTTTGCAACATAGGGTCAGACTCTTGGAATAATCTTTATACAATGACTAACAATAGTTAAAGGAAACACACTTAATAGTTATGATCTATTCTTAAACAGGTAGATTCATGTACATCTAGAAAACGCATCAAGTCCTACAATTGAAGTTACTTGATTTGATTCCCATATATTAGAATGAATGACATCAAAAAGAGGACTGGCTTATGACTGTGTACTGACTGATAGGGAAGGAAGACCAAACATGTTTTATAAGCTGAATGGATTCACAATTTTAGGAGTGCAACTTAGATAAGTGAGAAACCATAAATCTAAACCTTTTAAGACATGAATGACCTAACTGATCATGGAGAAGTCTTGGAAATATTATAGTAGAAGTGCAAGTAACTATATATGAATCCTGAAGGCAGTAAATCCCATGCTTCTTAATTCAATCATGTGAAACAAAAATATCGAGAGTTAGAGTTATAAAATTGTCTTGACCTACTTCTGTCTTCAAGGGTTTTTTCTTGTAATTTTTATCAAAAATAATTTGAGCTTTTATAAGATCAATCCACAAATCTTCAATATATATTGTACTTGTCAAAAAGTAGTGTGCGTGGTATTCCTACAAAGGTAGGGGATACTTTGAGACTTTAGTAGTTTTATAACAGTTCGTAGTGGTGAGAGGTCATGTTTGGTGGTGTTATGGTGGTTTAAGAGGATCAACTCACGTGAGGTGAAAGGCTATGTATATCATCATTATCTTGGTAAAAATGTGATATATTTTCTACCTTCAAAGAGTCAGATATTTATAGAGACTCTTGAGTCTAGCATTTAGGAAATTCTCAGAAGCAATAACTACACGCCTTTAGTTGAGGGGGACTATTGACAACCTATTTTTTAAAAAGTCTTAGTATGACTCAGTCTGCATGACTGGTGGAAGGATAATGGTATTGCACACGTGTCTTATTCTAAGGGCGAACCTCCATGCTACGCAAAGGTAACACCCAAGAGACACCACACGGGCGGAGATCTTTGTGTCGCTCTTATTTGCGACTCTCACAAATATATGCATAGTCCTTCAAACACAAGGGTTTGTAAAACGCGAAGTGCTTTAAGAATTATTTCAAGTTTTGTATCGTGGTCTAGGGCAAGTCTTTTGATAAGACTCAAGTCCCTTGTTTTGGAGCATGACCCTTTTAAATGGGAGGAGATTCCCTCAGTCTAGGTTGAGTCTCTCAGCTGAAAGCAACCTTTTGAATGGGGTGCGAGTCCCTTAGCTTGGGGCAAGTCCCTCAACTGATGACAACCTTTTGAAAGAGAGGCGAGTCCCACAGCTGGGAGAGAGCTCTCAGCTAAAGACAACCTTTTGAATGAGAGGCGAGTCCCTTAGTTTGGGGCGAGTCCCTCAGCTGAAGGCGACCTTTTGAATGAGAGGCGGGTCCTTTTTATATTAGGGTACGCCCCTTAGTTAGAGGTGAGTCCCCACTCCTTGTCAGATGTCTCTTGATTAACTAGGATGTCATTTGGAGATGTCAAACATCAATTATTCAAACGGTTATGCTTGCTTCTATTTATTGTAAAGAATGATGGTATATTTTTTGGGACACTAAACTCTAGTGCCACGTGCTAGAAGCGTGTTGAATTTTTCGGAATTCTTAGGGAGCCTAAAAAGTTTCTTGTGATTTTAACACTCTTATAAAATTTTCTCCTTTTATTTTCTTGCTCTATTTTGTTCTTTAAGACTTCTGCAAGCTCTTCCATAATCTTTCCAACTTTTTCACAAGTTCTCGATTCCTCGTTTTCAACCCTCTCAGGCATGATTTTTTTATTTATTATTCCTTCTTTTTTTTAGTAGTTGTTAGTAGTGATTGTAAGGAAAAGGTTCAAAATAGAGTTTAGCTTAGCGTAAAGCCGTGGGATTTGAAGATTATAGCCATCCCTTTTACGATTATGGCAGTGGTGATGACTTCTTTTTGTTCTTATACTTTTCTAGGAATAAAAAGATAATGGTTGTCCCTTCCTTTGTGCCTAAGGATGCCAAGGACATTGGACTTTGCTATACTTTTGACGAACAAATCCTCTCTTTCCAAACAAAAGTGGGTGTTTCTTCCTCAGAAGATGAAGGGTGATTATCCTAGAGGGTTGTGCACCATCAGAGAGGGTACCATACCTGTCTCTTCTGATCCCCCTCCTCTATTTCTACTTCAATCCCCACTTTATCAAGGATAATGAGATTTTTTTCCCTTTTCCTCTTTTGTCGTGGAGGCCCTGAAGGTCTTTAATGACACGCCTTCTTAGTTGTTTCCTTAAAATTGAGGTTTTATCAGGCCTTTGAGATGGTATGTGAAAGTTTGGAAATTTTCCCTACTGTGGGGATATTTTTCTCATTTTATGCTACCAGATCTTCAAGAGGCGGCATGGTGTCTTTAGGCAGTCTTTCGGGAATGGACTCTTTAAAGCCTCACTCTAACCATTACAAGAATTGGAGAGACAATTTTTCTCAAGTGTGGGGGCGAGAGGACTCTCTCGTAGTGTAAAGGATGATGACGTCCACCTTTTCCCTTGGCATGGACGGATGAATTTGTGGCGATCGCGGGATATGATAATAAGTATCTTACCCTAGAGAGAAGAAGATAGTTCACCTCCTAGGGAAGCTTGAGGTCATGGATTCATGCACAAAAATTGATTTGTGGCTGAAGGGCGATGGTTACCTCGGTGATTACCTGGATAAGTTTTGAATAATTTGGCACTGTTATGGGTGTTTTTCAATAGCGCATGTAATCCGTGTGCGTTGTTTTGCATATCAAATGGTGAGAATTTATGTGGAAGAGCGTAGGAAATGTAGGAAAATATCCAAGCCATTTATGGGGAGATTGTTATCTCCTAGAGTCATCTAGAGGGCTCTGTTATTAATGGAAGAAAGAGGCAAACATAGGAATAAGCTCTTTAATCGTGAAGGTTACGGAAACACAAGAAAGGGGGTTAAATTTGGTTTATAGAATAAAATCTTTTGCTATGCAAAACAATAAGGAGAGAACTTAGAATAAAAATAATGAACATGTCATACTCCAAAAATTTTCTTACTTTTTATTTTTATTTTTATTTTTGTCTGGCTCATGAGATTATTTGGGTTGGGGGAGTGAGTAGGGGTGATAATAGACTGGACCGAGTTAGGCTTTGGTAAACCTGAGTCCGACCTTCTAAAAATTCAAAGCCTAAGCCTGACATATGCCCTATCGTATGCTTATTTTTAGGCATGAGTGTGGCCTTTTCAAAGGCCTGATTGACCTATTAGCCTACATAAAAGTCTATTTTATTTGAAAATTTGTAAATAAGCAATTCAATTAATGTCTAAATAAACTAACAAATTAAAATATCAATGAAGCTAACTATTTATTTGCATTGATTTATTCAAGTTTACATATTAACATAAGTTTTGCGATACTATTTGTTTGAGATAATTTATGAAAACAACTTATGACATTGTTCATAAGATTTTTTTTAAACTTATTTTCATAAGTATTTTAAGATAACTAAGTTTTACTTTTATATTTTACTTCAAAATACAAATACAATATAATAATAATAATAAAATTATTCATATTTATTTAAATAGATCGATCTGATAGACTTAAAAAGTTATTTTTATAATCTGTGGCTTTATCTTTTTAATTAAATAGACTTATAAAAAATCCTAGATATTTTGTCTAATTTGACCTGAATCTGTGTAAGTTAAGTCGTAGGTCATTGTTAATTGATCTTACCTATTTCTACCCCTAGAACTAAGAGAAACGTTTAAAAAAATATTTTGAGAGAAAGATGAGGAAGATATGAGAAAATAAAAAGGTATTTATTGACATTAACACTCGTTTCTCAAACTATGTCATTAAACATATTAATAAAATAAATAAAGTTCCTATAACATCGATGAGTTTCCGATTTCATTCGTTTTAATTTGCACATTCAGAACCGTCCATACCCAACTATTTCAAACCAAATGTTTTTTTACCTGTTGACCCACGTCCCGATCAATACCTATCCGAATGCTACAAATATTAATTGGATCTGTCAGATTCTGTTCGAAATGGATTTTTTGTCCACCTCTAAAAAATAATTTCTTCATTCTTTGATAGTATTTTATCATTTATCATGCAATTTACTCATATTCAAAGAATTTTATTATTTATCATGCAATTTACTCATAATAACATTTTCCATACAAAAAGATGACAAACAACATAGCATAACATTAAATTGCATAACATAAGAGGAACATAAAAATGTATATCTACACACACTTACAATTGTTTCACACTTTTCTATTTCAAGTAACAATTAATGCACTTCAAAATTGCTAAAGAGAGTACAAAAAAGATTCCCCTCACTCTCACCACCATCCTATATTTTCTTAATTTTTAGGCCTTTTTTATAGCAAACATTCAATTAATTAAAAATATGCCATTATTCCTTTTTTGCCTTTCTTTCTCTCTTCTCATATTCTTCTTCATCCATGAAAAGCAACCACTTTGCCTACAAAGTTGTTCATCTTTCTTCTTATTTTCATGCACCCCTCTCTCTTTTTCTTCTCTTGTCTCCCATATTTCTTTGTCCTTCACTTCTACCTGCACATGCATTCATTTGTATCTCACATCAATGATATATTTGGTATCTTACAACCCTTTAATAAAGTATGGAGGGACCAAAACTTGAGTGGGATGTGCACGTGAAATAAGATAGATAGATAAATATAGGGACCATTATATGATATCTATAGTACTATTGCCCCACATTTTTCATATTATGGAGTTTACATGGTTACTAGATTTGATTCTCTTATCTTGGAAAACACACCCTTGCCCTATGTTTTTGTTCTTTTCTTTTATTACAAATTCAATATTCTTATCAGCTAGAAAAAATAAGCAAAAATATTGTTTTAGATTTTTTTAAGTTATTTTAAAATATCAAATTAGTTTCTTAAATTTTTTTAACGATTTATTTTTTTTAAAATTTCCGTTACAATAAATTACAAATTTATATACTATTTGAACTGATTTTTCGCGTTGATCACGAATGTACAATCAAATTTATCAAACAAGTTACATAATAGACGACATACATAATGAAAAATCATTGATCCGACATAAATACGCAATCAAATACAAAACTAATTACATATTTGTGATCGTCGTAAAAAACCAATTCAAATGGTATATGAGTTTGGAATTTATTATAAAGGAGATTTTTAAAAAAGGATTAAAAGGTTAAAAAAAAATTTATAAGACTAATTTGATATTTTAAAATAACTTAAAGGACATAGATATTAATTTTCCGAAAAAATATAATAGACAACAAAATATTTTCTCAATATATTTATCACGGTTACATGTCTAGATTCAAACTAAGATAATAAAACTTTCGTGCCATATGTTTTTGTTGTTTCTTCTTTTAGATTTTTAAAAATCGGATATTCTATGCACGCATCTGGAAAAACTAATCTCTTGAGTTGAAAAAAAATACAATAGCCGGGAAAATTCTCTTTCAAATAATTTAATATTGTTCCGTGTCTAAATTCAAATAAAAAATCTTTGATTAAGGTGGAAAATTTTTTTATCATCTCATCTAAGTATTCCTCTTTTCTTGAAATTTAAATTATAATAATTTTAAATTTTACCATGAATCATCCTCATGATCGGTCTATAGTATATCGCTTTTTAAAATTTTTAAAATTCCAACAATGATACACGTTGTATTTTAGAAGTTGAGGTGAACTATTTAAAATTCAAACAATGATACACGTCGTATATATGTTTATTTTATAGTGAATGAATGTCAATTAAATCATCATTTTATTATAATAAAAAAATCTAGCACTTACCTCTTCCTCTAATTTAGTTTCATTGTCATTTGAATTTAATGAGTCTTGAGATAGCTTTGTAGAAATCTCTATGATGGATGGAGTTAAAATAGTGCTAAGATTCCTTGAACTAAGAGAAGAAAATGTCCTCCTTTGAGTGTATGCATCTCTTGTCATTCCTTCCTTGTTCTCTTCTGCATAAGATCAATTAGAATCGTAATTAAAAGAAATATATTTTATGCGCGCAACTGCATAGACAAATCCATCACGTAAGAGAGAATTATAATATAGGCCAAAATTCTTTTTTAAGAGATTAAACCTTTTGTATTCTCAGGGTTGGATTCGAACTCGGGATCTGGACTATGAAATTGAAGAGCTACATCTTCTTTAGTGAAACTAAAAGTTGAAGCCATTGTTCTTGTTTGAATATGTCTAGATGAATAAACTAGTGGAGCAGACATGGTGATTCTATTTGTAGTTGAGTTTTGAAATAATCTTCCACTAAGTGTTTTTGCAGATAAACATTCCATTGGTACTTCTCCTGATAAAGGGTTGCATATATATTTTTCAGCTTCATTCCATTTTGAATTCAATGCAAATCCATCTGGTGATAAACACTCCCAACTTTTATAAACTGATCTTGCTTGCAATGCTTCAATATAAAAAAAAACACCATGCAAATAATTAGTTTTATTACAAACATCTGACTTCAACTATAACATGCATGTTTGAACTCGTTTTAAGATTAACAAATAAAAATGCTATAATGACATCACGAATATAACTAACTCGCATTTAATATAACTAATTTATAACTAACTTCTAACTAACTTGTAACTAATGTTAATAGCGGTAACAATATAACAAGTACCTTTAAGAGCGGTAGTGAAAGAATAGGTTGAAGGGTCTATTTCATCTGGAAAAAAAATAAAAAAAATTGAAATTTTTTTAAAGAAAATTTGATAATATTAAGAAATAAAAAAAATGAAATTATTGAAGTGAAATGAAAATAAATGTACCTTTGAATGTGTAACCAGGAGAAGAAGCAGTGCTAGAAATGGTTATGTTTGATCTAAAAGAATCTGTGTCTTCTCTAATGCTTCTTATGATTGATGCTGAATATCTTCTTGATTTTGTGTTCTCTCTACTTATCATTCTACTACCTTTCATTCCCCATTCTGTTAAATTGAAATCTGAATCATCTTGTTTCAGTGAATTATAACAAGATGATTGATGAATTTCCAATGTTGAAGCCATGTATTTTTTTCAGAACTTTTGTGAAGCTTAAGGTTTATATACTCAAATAGTGAAGTTTTATGAGTAAATCTTTAAGTTGGTATTTGAATTGTAAAATTTTTATTTACATTATCAATATTTTTTGAAATAATTTTGAAATTGTAAAATGTCATAAAATTAGGATCAGTTTGTTTTAACTTTAAAAGAATATTTTTTTTAAAATTTTTTTTTATAAAAATGCTTTTCAAAATATTAAAAGCTTTTTTCAATTTTTTTATAAATTAAAATATTAATTTTGACATCTTATAATATAATTATATATTATTGAAGATTAAAAAATAGTAAAAATTACAATATTTTCAAAAAGTTGTATTTCAAAGATGATTATTATGAAAAACTATTTTAAATAATTTTTTTAATTTTTATATTAAAAAAATTATAACAGAATGATGAAATATCTAAATAACATTTAAAAAATTACTATTCAAATTAATTTAAATTTAAGTTTTTCAAAAAAATAGTTTTTCAACAAAAATATATAACATTACAAAAATTATTTTTTTAAAATGAAAAATTGGGCCTTAATTTCTCTATATAAATCTGATATAGAATATATCTATGATATTATTTACTAAATTTAAAATTCATCTTGATATTATTAATTTTTATTTCTACAAAATATCAATTTAAGGACAAATTTGATTTTTTTATATAAATAAATGTATTGATTATTTTAAAATTTTGATAATCTAAATGATTAAATTGATACAACATTAGAATTTCAATAAAAAAATTAAAGTTATACTTTAATTGTTTAAATAAATTATACATGGTAATATTTTAAACTGCAATCACGGTCAGAGTTTTTTTTCCCAATTTTTTATATTACAATTAATTTTTTAAAATATCAAAAATTATAATAAAATATAACTAATATTATGGTAAATTTGTATTTTAAATTTAGGGACTCTTTGTATTCACGCAATTGAGATGTACATGTGGTCATTCAATCATAATAATTATTCAAATTTAAGTTTGATATTTAAATTATAAATTAAAAAAATTGTCAGGAATCAAAATTTATTTATATACATGAATTGTACAATTCATAGTACATGAACAGTAACTTTCTTTTTCTTTGCGGTTGTAATCTTCCTAGTTCACTATTGGCATTAAATTTTCATTGGATTGATTATGTTCTTAGTTGAAGAAAGACAAAATAAACATTTTTCTACCTTTTCCCTCAATTTCAATTATTATTTATAAGAATTTAATTTTTTATTTCACATTTTTTCATTCCATCTCATAAAATATATTTTATTTAATTAATGCTTGTTTTTAGAAAAGTATTAAATGTGTTGGCTTTAGTGAACAAAATTAATATTATTTATTAAATATAATTAATAAAATAGTTAAATAAAATGGAAATTAATAAATAAAGATATAAAAATAAAATAATAATAATAATAAATATTGTATTGAAAATTATTTTGAGAAAAAAAATATAAATCATACACTTTTTATCAGACAGATGAAGTAATTATTTTGTGGTGAAAGCTTTTCTGTTATATGCATGTGATTGAACCAGACACTTACTGTTGATGAAATCATGATGTAGATGTAACATTTTTTAATCATTATATTAGTGTTATGAATGGACTAAGCATATGGAATCTTTCACTTAAATGAACCAAAAAAAATAAAATAAAAAATGTGTTTGAATTTTTTTTATAGAGTTTGCGTTAGAAAATAATAAATTAAGTGTGAGTTGGAGTCTTATATAAGTTATAAATGTGAAGATTGAAGTCTGAATTATGTAGATATATGAGACTTAATTTTTTCAATACATCTCTAGCACCCAGCATTTTTAAAATTTGGTGCGTATATATAAATTGTGGGTGACCTAAATAAATAGACTCGTGATATCATGATAGAATTAGAGTTTGGTCTAACTCAACTTTATAAAACCGATTGGTAAGGTGAGGGGTGTCCCTCTATATAAATCTTTTGTAAATTGTATCTTAAACCAATGTGAAATTTGTGTTTTTCACAATAGACTCACACTTGAGGGAGAGTGTTGAGAATAATAATTCAAATGTGAATTAGAGTTTCACGTTAATTATAAATGTGAAGACTTAAACATTTATAAGCGGAAGAACTCACACATCTATTATTGTAAAATTTTAAATAAATATATAATGTCTGTGTCATTTGTGTGTTGCTCTTAGTTCAATATTAATGTTCCTCCTCGTAATCTAACAATTCTATTATACATGCGAATTTGAATTTGCGATATTTAATTTATTTTATTGAAATTAATTATTATGTATTGTTAATATAAAAAAATTTATATTGTCCATAATTTTTTTTACAGTGACTATTAAGAGTGTGGTTCAATTAAATTTTATTTTATTTATTTTTAAAATAAAATATGGTATAAAGCAATCATGGCATTATTATGTTACCTTACACAACCTCAACAAGACATTAGTATATTTTTTATTGCAAGACATTAATTATTGATACCCATTTTCAGGAAACTTTTTATTTAAGCTGCAGTTAGGTTAGGTGAAATTGGCATTGTCAATGACAAATTAGTTGAAAAGGTTCCAAATTAAAGAGATAAGAGCATGCATAAAGTAGTGGCTTATATACAATTACAATATGCTACCTTTTTTAACACTATTATTACATTGAAGAGGTTCATCTTTTTCTTTTTCTTTTTTAATAGAGATTGGAGTTGATTTACTAAAGTTTAATTAATACTATTCTTTTTAAATAGTTTTAGGGTTGTAATTCATTTTTTAACATTGAATAAATAAGATATCATAAATCTCATAGGAACAATTTAATCTAACGGCTAGAAATTATGGTCCAACATGACCCATAGGTTCACCTTAGATGCCACCTTAATCTTTCAATGTTTTAGGGTTTAGAGTAAATAAATTATTATCATAAAATTATTCTGTAATGATAAATAATTTCGCTAAATCAATTTAGCACAGAGATATTTGATTATAGGATGCAAATTCAAAAAACAAATTATTCATTTTTATGAGGTAGAGTTTTCACATTAAAATAATAGACTATGAAAATTTATGAGGAACAAGAATTATTTTTAATTGGATTTATAATCATTTTAAAAGAAATTCAAACCTTTTTGAAATAAGCTTTTTTTTTCAGTTCACTTTTGTTAGGTGGTGTTTGTGATAAATCAAAATATTATTTTTAATGCAAAATTTTAATTTTTAAATTCTTTAAAATATATCACCAATCTATATACCAATATAATATTGAATTAATATCATTTTTGTTTCCTATTATATAAGCGACTTTTGCATTTCCTTGTTATAATTTTTTTTTCAAATGTCAATTTTGTCAAATAATAATTTTGTTCGTTTAGACTTTTAAGTGATCTGACTTAATCTAAATGCCTATGTGTTTTATTGAATGAAGATTTTCTTTTGTTTTTCAGTTTTTTCAATTATACTTGGGCCAACTAATGTCATATTACTATATATTAAGTTATTGAATTATTTTTTTGCATTTAAAATTACTTAGCTTCCATTTTATCTCTCACTTCTTCTCTCTCGAACAAAATTATATTTTGCAAAAAATATTAAACTTTTTCTTCCTATCTCGGTTGTTCCTTAGTTGCTCAGGTTTAGCTTTCATTTTGTATCAAGTCTATTGTTGTTGATTACCTCTACTATGAAGTTAGGGTTTCCAAATGGGAGATAACAAAAAAATCTGTCAATTAAAAATTCGAAAGGAAGGGAAATACATAGACATGGTTGTAATCTAGCCATGAAGATGTGGGTTTCAAATACCTAAAAAAATTCTAAGATGAAGTTCTAGAGTTGTAGAAATTTTGGAAAAGTAAGTTTAGTCACACAAAAATTATTGGGGTGTATTCTAAATCTCATTATTTCTCAAACTCTTGATGTTGAATTTGTTGTTAATTGCAGTATGATATAAGTTATGAGTTATTATCTTGGATGATGAACTAGATGAAATGACATGAAAATCTCGAAATAAGGCACTTCCCACAAGTCTAGACATGAAGGGTAACAATTCCAAAGCTATACTTGGCTACCTGAAAGAGATTGGTAAGGATTTTTGTAAGGATTTTGGCAAGAAATTTGGCAAAAAGTCAACCTCAAAGAAGGTTGAATAAACAATGAAAATGCTACAAAATGAAAAGAGAAATGTTATTGATAAATGGTTTTCCTTATTATTTCATGGTTGTTGTTTTTCTATTATGTACAATATGATGCAACTGTTAATTAGGTTTAGTGACTCTAAATTTCATGTTTGAAAAAGTTTGGTTCTACATCTACAATTCTTAAGTTTTGATGATAACAAAGTATAAAGAATAATTTTGTACAATAATAATTTCATTAAATGTACAAAATCTTAAAGATAAGGAAAATTGAGAGGAATGGACTATAAACAAAGTTGACTCTATATAGAGCAGACTATGGACAAAACAGACCCTAGATTCTTGACAAGAAACTCTCGACTCTAGACAAAGAGACTTTGAACTCTGGACAAGAGACTCCAGACTCTAGACAAGAGACTTTAGACTTCAACATATTCTAAACAAGGTTGAAATATGAAAAAGTGTTTAAATGATAGTCAACCATCTGGATAACCACATCAATGCTTCTGGAACAAACAACTCAAATTTACTTTGATAACCCAAGTCTCATTCTCACTAGACTCTGAAGTATAATCTTCAAGGCTCTGAACTCTAATCAAGCTTCAAATCATCTCAAATACGAAGTCAATGATTTATAGAATAACGTTGAAAAAACATTCTTGGAAATAGTACATTCAAGCGGATAAATCAAATGTTTCCTTAAAAGGACAAATATGCTAGAAATGTTAAGGAATGTACTACCAATAAATCTCCACAATTCACGGATCATCCTCGTACCGTTATTATAGTAGTGAAATTGAAGAAGTTTCACATTATCCTCTAACTATACTATTTATCATCTATTTAAAGAGGATGATGAATTTTTAAGAAGTGAAATGAAGAATAAGAATAACAACAAAGTGAGTAAAAGAAGAACAATGAATGAGAGAAACAAAAATTACATTACTCACTACACTTAGAGCTTTTACTTGTATATTTTCTTAAGTGTAAACTATGAAATTCATCTAGTGTTTATGCTTATTTAGAAGCATTCTTGTAAACATGCAATCTTTGTATTTTAAATTTGGTTAAATACCTTGAGGGACTAATTTTAGTCTGTAGTCTCGAGAAGTCATTGACAGTTGGTCTTTGAGTTTGTAATCTATTTGATTAGTGGATTAAGTTCTTGTGAGAAGGGGAAACCACTCTGACGAGTGAACTGGAATAACTTAGTTAACACTGAACCAATATAAAAATCTTGTTTATTTCTATCATTGTTATTCTTGCCATTGGTTTGAAAAAGTTGTCATTTATGAAACTCAATTCAACCCCCCACCCTCACCTCTTTTCTTGTGTTTCTTGAACCTTTAATTCAATGTAATGTTGGTTTAGAACCTCTTAATTTCAATGTAATTTTGATATGAGATCATTTCAATTTCAATGTAATGTTAATGTTTGGTTGAATGAACTAAGAAGATTAAGTTATGATTTAAAGTCATTGTAATAATATGTCAATTGTCATAACTAATTCTAACATCATCAATGCTACTATAAAATTACAATTAAACACCATCATGTGCAGGTGTCATTACAAGCAATTAAAAATTCCATTATAAAAAACAAATAAAGTGCAACTGCCTTAACAAACAACAATTCAAAAGTACACAATATTAAAATGTCATAACAAAGCAATTTAAAAGCATATAATGTGATGCTTTTTAAACAAAAAAGTAATTAATTGTGCAAATGTCATAACATATTCAATAATATCATTGAGAAAACATCCTAGATATATCATACTAAGATCTCATGGCCCTTATGCATGTCCTAGCCTAGGGTATGGTACAACCACAATAGGTTCTTAATTCAAAGTACCCTCTTCATCCTCAGGTCTCATCATTGGTTCATCATTGCTTCCTCATGGCTCTTTAATTGACTTGGTCTTCAAAATCCTCAAGTTGTGGCTTGATCTTTGTTAACATCATATTCCACCTTCTTTGTTGGATTTGGGTTTTTCTTCACTAGATAATTCTTTTGTCATCAAAACGGTTTTAAAATTTTGTGTAAAACATCTCATCACTAATTGGTTCAGTAACGTCTTGACCATTTGTTTCAGTAGGAACAAATCCACAAGTTATTTCAATAGCAGGTTCACCAATTGTTTCAGTAGCAGCTCCACCAATTGCTCTTGTAGCAAGTTCTTCAATTGTTTCAGTAGTAGGTTGTTGAATGCCAAATATACTTTAATTTGATCCATATTTATTGGAATTATTCATCTCATTTGTTATGTTTTGATTGGATTTATTCCATGTTTTCATGCTATTCTTCAATTATGTGCAAATACATTTGATTGCTTTTATTTGTGTGTTATTGTGTAGGATTTAGGCATAATATATCAAAGAAGTAAGACACAAGTATTTTGACAAGGAAGCCAAAAAAAATGTGAAGTTTTAACATGTTCGTTGGGCGAACAACCAGCGAGGATCAGCAACGAATGTTCGTTGGGCAAACAAATAGCGAAGCCCCAACGAACCCTTTCAAAGTGGAGGAAGAAAGAAAAAGATTATAAGTTTGTTGGGCGAACTTGAATCGAATGTTTGCTAGGCGAGGTTGCAGCAAAGGACCAGCGAACCATCCCAGTTTTGAGGAAGTAACTAAAGGACGCTAAGTTCGATGTGCGAACTTGTAGCGAAGTAGCTCGTAGGGTGAAGAATAGTTCGTTGGGCGTACTTCGATGTTTCCTCAGGGGCGGTTTAACTGTTCAAAGGCACTTCAGGTTCCATAAAGTAGAGTTCATTGGACGAACTTGGCAGATTCTAGTTCTACTATATAAGTACTTTTCACACTTTTTGGGAATATAACCTATTTTTCACATAAAGACTTATATTTTCAGCATTTCTTCACCAAAAAGGAAGATTTTGCAAATAGAAGACGCATCCGAGTTTAATTCTTCGACGTGGATACTCATTCATATTCTCTCTTTACTTGTAAAGTAAGCTACCATGGTTATGGGTAGCTAATTTCTTTTGTATCAAAGGTAGAGGTAGTTTACCTTAGCTTTTATATATTTCTTTTGATTGGCCTTGTATGTGAACAAGTGATGTTTAATATATGATGAAAATTTTTTGTTCTTAATAATCTATTCTTGTTTTATAAAACTCTAGACATAGATTTTATAGAACTTGACCTAAAATATTCATCTATTGATTTATAGATTAGAGAGATCGGTCTATGATTGATATTTACTTTGTATTAAACTTAAAGCTTACTATATTGGTTGTTATATGGAGAGATCGTGTAGTGATGAATATGGTATTTTTCACGACACCTCTCTAGAGATAGACGGTGTTGAGAGAATATACGATGATATTAATCAGATCCAACTTCACATGCAAGATTGAAAGAATATATATAAGTTCGGGTAGGTGAAAACTACTTTTGATATATTTTGTTAATCAAACACTTTAGAGTTTATCATTTTTACTACTAAAAATCGTGACAATTTATGAACCAAAATTTGAAAAAAAAATTCTTAGAACTGTAAACTATTGAAAGGAAAGCATCAAGGTACCAGACAATTCTTGTGGAGACAAAACAACCCCCCCCCCCCCCCCTCCCTTTAACTATGATTCGAACATAGGTTTAGGTGTATGCTTCCTTAGTCTTTTTAATTTCATATTCTTGGGTTGAACATATGTAGATTTAACCATATCAATAGGAACTTATAAAAACAGGTTCAATAGTTTCATCTTCATTTGCAGTAAGAGGTTCATCTACATGTGTATCACTTGATTCATCTACATGTTTATCGACATTTGCAATACTTGGTTCATGTACATTTGTAGCTGAATCTTATTTTTTTGAAGTGTATACAGGAGTCTTTCTCTACAACAACAAAATAATTCAGATATGTACACCTATCACAATATATGATAATAACATATCAAAATAAGTAATTACCTTTCTTTTCAAAGCATGAGATTAAGTTATGATTTAAAGTCATTGTAATAATATGTCAATTGTCATAACTAATTCTAACATCATCAATGCTACTATCAAATTACAATTAAACACCATCATGTGCAGGTGCCATTACAAGCAATTAAAAATGCCATTATAAAAAACACATAAAGTGAAACTGCCTTAACAGACAACAATTCAAAAGTACACAATATTAAAATGTCATAACAAAGCAATATAAAAGAACATAATATGCAACTTTTTTAACAAAAAAAGTAACTAATTGTGCAACTGTCATAATATATTCAGCAATATCATTGAGAATATATCCTAGATATATCACACCAAAATCTCATGACACTTATGCATGTCCCTAGTCTAGGTTCTGGTACAACCACAATAGGTTCTTGATTCAAAGTGCCTTATTCATCCTCATGTATCATCATTCTTAATTTCTTGCTCTTGGATCTTTAAATGACTTGGTCTTCAAAGTCCTCAAGTTGTCTCTTGATCTTTGTTAACATCATATTCCCCCTTCTTTATTAGATTTAGGTTTTTCTTCACTAGTATAATTCTTTTGTCATCAAAACGGTTTCCAAGTTTTATGTAAAACATGTCATCACTAATTGGTTCAGTAATGTCTTGACCATTTGTTTCAGTAGGAATAGATCCATAAGTTATTTCAGTAGCAGGTTCACTAGTTGTTTCAGTAACAGCTCCACCAATTGTTCTTGTAGCAGGTTCGTCAATTGTTTCAGTAGTAGGTTTAGGTGTATGCTTCCTTAGTCTTTTTAATTTCATCTTCTTAGGTTGAACATATGTTGGTTTAACCTTATCAATAGCAAATTATAAAATTAGGTTCAATAGTTTCATCTTCATTTGCAGTAAGAGGTTCATCTACATGTGTATCACTTGATTCTCTACATGTTTATCGATATTTTCAATACTTGGTTCATGTACATTTGTAGATGGATCTTCTTTTCTTGAAGAGTATCTAGGAGTCTTTCTCTACAACAACAAAACAATTCAGATATGTACACCTATCACAGTATATGACAATGACATATCAAAATAAATCATTACCTTTCTTTTCAAAGCATGATATTAAGTTATGATTTAATGTCATTGTAATAATATGGCAATTGTCATAACTAATTCTAACACCATCAATACTACTACCAAATTACAGTTAAACACCATCATGTGCAGGTGTTGTAACACCCCAAATTTATTGGAATATTTATTTAATTTATTTAAATAAGAATATTCGTATTTTTGGTGATTTTCGGTGGTTGGTGTGAATATTGAGAATTATGGATTTTGAGTTATTTATTTAAATAATAGTACATAATATGATTATATTGGTATTATTATTAATTTAAATAAATATAAGTGAATTGAGGGCAAAGTGGAATTTTGAGGAGGAGTTAGTGAGGGTGAAATTGGAAATCCCATTTTAAGGCCCAAAGTTAGGTTTAACAAAAAGGAATTTTGAGGGAAATAGGATTCATTCTTGTTAGACCGTAAAAATAGAAGAAATAGAGGTCAGGGCTCTGAGAAAGAGGATTGAGGCAAAAGCTTCGCGAGGTTTCCAAGAATCAAGGAGAAAGGCTTAGAGTCGGCAATTAAGGTATGGGGAGTATTACCTTCATTGTTTTCAATATATGATTCAATGTATTTAAAGCCGATTTAAGGATTTATGAGGTTTTTGAGTTTGAGGAAATTAGACCTTCGTGGTCAAATTTGTTTTTGAGGTTGTTTAAGTATGGGGAGTATTACCTTCATTGTTTTCAATATATGATTCAATGTATTTAAAGCCAATTTAAGGGTTTAGGGATATTGAGTATTGAATTGTTGTTGTCTTTCTGGTGAGTTTAATGAGTTTGAGGGATTTGAACTGATGGTCTGATAGGTTTGAGACTGATTTGAGAGCAAGGTAAATTAGGCCTTTGTGGCCAAATTTGTTGTTGAGGGTGTTTAACCGTATAGGGTAAGTGGTTGTGAGAACTTTAATGATTGTGGGGTATTTATAAGAAATTATGGGAATTGGAGGCGTAAATATGATACGGGATTGGCCTAATAAGTCGTAGATTTTTTGCCTTTATCGCTGTAGTACCTTAGGAATGATTTTGGGATGTTTTTGGGATATTGGAGAAGGAAATCGTATGGACCTTTGGACTGACTTTGCTACTGTTGTGTAGCAATGATTTATTGTAATCGCGAGTTCGCACGATGAACATTCTCCCCAGACTCGCACGGAGAACTTGCCAGCGAACGTAGAAGAGTTTTGCGAATTACGTTCTAGTTCAGTGATGTCTTGATGTTTTGATGCTGTGATTTTCCTGATGAATTACCATGAGTGTAATTGTGATTTCTGTGTGATTAAATGAATGTATGATGAATTACTATGAGTATAACTATGATTCCTATGTAATTAAATGAATGTATGATGAATTACTATGAGTATAGTTGTGATTCCTATGTGATTAATACATGACCGTATGATGAGTACCCATGAGTATAATTGTGATTCTTATGAGATTAATACATGATTGTATGATGAATCCCCATGAGGGATTGTGATGATTTGTGACGTTGATTCCATGAGGTTTTGATGATTCTTATGATTATTTTGATGAATAATGATGCACCTAATGAGATTATTATGAGGATGATATTGACGTGTGCATCATGCATTCATATGCATTTCGGGCTTCGGTCTAGGATCTTGATTCTCGTGGCTTCAATTCCATTGTGCGAATGTGAGGTATTTTGTTATGCTCCGGTTCTCGTGAAGAATCGATCATACTGCTGTGGATATGGAGGGTTGATGGCCCAGTGTCCATTGAATTTTTTATTGGTACCACATGCATGAGTCTTGTTGCATTTGCATTTATGTGACAATTTTGTGTAATTTATAATGTTGTGACCTTTGATGTTCCTTGATGATTATGATGATGTTGAATATGAAAATAATGTTGTTTTATATATTGATTCCTATATTGATTATTATGAATCATTTTACTTACCCTACCTATTTGAATGTTGCATCCACGTGGGTAACGTGCAGATGACCAGGTTTAGTTGTGGATGTCGTTGAGGACTTTTTGGATTTTTTGACTTTTGGTTGACTTAGAGGGTCTTGCTCTGATAGTGTAACATAGGGTTGAAGTCTTTGAGTTAAACCATGTTTTATTGATTTTTGTTATTTTGACTATGTTGTTGTGCAAGAAAAACTTTGGATTTGCCTTTTTGAGTTCCGCTGCCATTTGAGCAATTTTTGAGTAATTTTGGGAAACCCCGTTGTTTACGGAGCATTGGCTTTGATTTGAATTATTGAGAAATGTACGCCCTTTCGGGTGATTTTTATTATGTTTAAAATATTACTCTGATAAATGTGAATGATTTTCCATTATATTTTTGGGGTAGAAAAGGGTGTTACAGGTGTCATTGCAAGCAATTAAAATTGCCATTATAAAAAACACATAAAGTGCAACTGCCTTAACAAACAACAATTCAAAAGTACACAATATTAAAATGTCATAACAAAGAAATATAAAAGCACATAATATGCATCTTTTTTGACAAAAAAGTAACTAATGGTGCAACTGTCATAACATATTCAGCAATATAATTGAGAAAACTCCTAGATATATCATACCAAGAACTCATGGCCCTTATGCATGTCCCTAGCCTAGGGTCTGGTACAACCATAGTAGGTTCTTAATTTAAAGTGTCTTCTTCATCCTCAAGTATCATCATTGGTTCTTCATTGCTTGCTTTTAACTCTTTAATTAACTTGGTCTTCAAAGTCCTCAAGTTGTCGCTTGATCTTTGTTAACATCATATTCCACCTTCTTTGTTGGATTTGGGTTTTTCTTCACTAGTATAATTCTATTGTCATCAAAACGGTTTCCAAATTTTGTGTAAAACATGTCATCACTAATTGGTTCAGTAGCGTCTTGACCATTTGTTTCAGTAGGAATAGATCCACAAGTTATTTCAGGAGCAGGTTCACTAGTTGTTTCAGTAGCAGCTCCATCAATTGTTCTTGTAGCAGGTTCGTCAATTGTTTCAGTAGTAGGTTTAGGTGTATGCTTCCTTAGTCTTTTTAATTTCATCTTCTTGGCTTTAACATATGTAGGTTTAACCATATCAATAGCAACTTATAAAAACAGGTTCAATAGTTTCATCTTCATTTGCAGTAAGAGGTTCATCAACATGTGTATCAGTTGATTCATCTACATGTTTATCGACATTTGTAACACTTGGTTCATGTACATTTGTCGCTGGATCTTCTTTTTTTGAAGTGTATCTAGGAGTCTTTCTCTACAATAATAAAATAATTCAGATATGTACATCTATCATAGTATATGACAATAACATACTAAAATAAATCATTACCTTTCTTTTCAAAGCATCTAGATCCTAAGTTGGTTCTTTGCATCTTCTTGAGTTGTGACCTATTTTATCATATTTGGTTGTATGTCATTCCAATTCTCTTCATTATTGAACCACCACCACCTAATTTTCTAAACCTAATTTTATTTAGTACATCGGTATGTATATTTATATGTCATTTCAAGGCTCTTCAATCTTCAAAAACACTTACTAATCCCCATAAACATAGCATAACACACCAGTGACTTAACAGAATATACATAATGACCTAGAATAACATACAAAATATCATACATAGTGACATACCTAGTGACTTAGCGGAACACACAGAATAACATACATAGTGACTTAGAAGAACACAAAAAAAAATATACATACTGACATACCTAGTGTTATAGCATAGTTATATATTAGAACGCATGGAAACAAATAGAATCAAACACATAGTGATATACCTTTTGCTGGTCTGAAATGAGCACATATCTCCTATGTTGACCTATATCTTCCATTACAAGTTGTAAATTATATATCCAGCTTTCTTCGATTTTTGTTTCAACCACTCCAAATGCCAATGGAAAATATTGGTCATTCAGGTCCCTTCTTACAACTATTAACATCGACCACCATAACTTGTCTTGAAACGACAACTACCAACACCTATAAATGGTCTACATCCCTTAGTGAAACCTTGTTTTCTTCCATCAAAGCAAAAGTAGAAAGACCCAAACCTTTGTTGAATTGATAGATTAGGTTTGTCTACATTAATCTTAACAGTATTCTCAACAGATACCCTTTTTAACTCAGTCGCATACCTCTAAATCGATGAATATTGTCTAGTTGCGTCTTCTTCAACAAATCCATTTCCTATCTCATTGGCCTTTCATTCCCTACTTGGTGTAATCCAACTGAGTAGTTATTCCTCATATCTTGAATGATGTTAGAAACTTTGACATTCTCACATGTCTGCATCTTGTTTACCACATCCTCTTCCACCTACTTGGACCTTGCAGTTCTATTATTAAAAATCCTAGCACAAGTGTGAGTGCCCACCTATGTTTTTATTTGAAAAGTAAGAATGCCACCTACTTTAGAGCATAGAGCCAAAAACCTATATTTGTGTTTGCATTCTACCCTCACCATATATCTTTCATTCTTAATAGATGTAATTTACTTTCCATTTTAAAAATGAACACTCTATCATTGCACCCTTAAGTCACATAAGAAATTAAATTCCATACCTAAATTAAACTCATAGTCCTTATTTAACTACTCTTTCCTAAACTTTTCATACTTTGGAAGTTTTTCATTTTCAAAGGCATTTGAGTCTGAGCTAACCAATTCATCATTCACATATTAGTCTTTTCCCTCATTTATTCTTTGAGAATCATTGGTTTTATAAATTTTGGATATCCTGGTAGCTGCAACCACATTCAGCTCTTTTTTCTTATTTAGGTTAATTTCTTCATGGATGACTTAGTAGTTCAAACCTTAATCATATATGACTTCTCTTTGATTTCAATTTTGTTTGAATCATTTATTGGTATATCATTTTCAATTACTTCAAATCAATCATTCAATGCAGTTGTTTTCTCATCCTCATTATCATCAAACCTAACCTTCGTTGCATTATCCTCACTTTCATCTGGTTCATCTTATCCACCACTTGATTCAGTCCCTTTAGTCATATCAATGCATTAAGGCTCAACTGCTTTGACATTAATGTCCTTCACATTGTACGCTAAATACATAAACATCCTTCTTTATTATTTCTAATAGCATAAATCGCAACAAAACCAATACGATAATCCTTGTTAACTTAAAAAAAAAGAATCATATATACCTTCAAGTTTACTCTAGTCATTTCTTTCATAACCCCAGTCAATGACAAAATCAACACATCAGACACCCCATTTTTCAATATTTTAGTGGTTTAAACACCACCCTTATAAAAAATTCTCTTATCTCTAACAAACTCCTCCTGTGATGGTAAACAACACCGAACATACCCATACTCTCTTTCAGAATGACATGCATCAAAGTTGTTGTCTACTTCACACAAAAAAATGAGAAAATGCGAGGAAATGAACATACTTTCTTTCGAGTTTTTTGGATGAATGGAGCTATGATACTAATGTAGACAACTTCCTTGAGTGTTTTCAAAATCCACTGGCTTCTTCACCTTCGCAAGTTATGTCTTCAATAAAGTTTGTTTCAGTTTCTCTATTAGGAAAAAGTGGGGAGAACGAGAATAAAATTACATGTTTCCAATTATATTTATTCAAATGAAAAAATAATTTAATTTTTTAATAAATTATGGTATGATATTAATAGACTCAGGTGTAACTAAAAAAAAAACTTTTTAAAAAAATCGTCATTCAACAAGTCACATAAACACCAAAATGATCAGATCAATTAAAAATTTTAATAAACAGAATCTTTATATAGCAAAGTTGAAAAAAAAATTTATATATATATATATATATATATATATATATATATATATATATATATATATATATATATATATATATATATATATATATATATATATATATATATATATATATATTAGAAGAAAAAATGAACCACATAATTAGAGCGTTCAAAATGGATTACTCGGTCCTAAACGGACTGACCCTAATAGACTTTGGACTTTTTAGGACTGGGTCAAAAATATCTATTGTAATATGAGTTCGAAAATTACTATTTGAATCTGGCCCTAGATAGGCTTCGGACTACACGGCCTTAAATGAACATTTTTCTAATATCAAATTAAAAAAAAAATCATAGTATTTATTATAAATGAAATTAAAAATTATATTATTTTAAACATAATACATTTTTAAATACTATAATGTATTTTTAAATACAATACATGTCAAAATTATATAAAATAATTCTCGAATATTAAAATAAGATAAATTAATATAATATAAGATAAGAGTGTTGATTATATTAAATGTATAAAATTTAAAAGATAAAAATTGAATAAAACATAGATAAAATTTAATTAGATGAAAAAAATCAATGTGTTATTTTGGAGTAAGATAATATAAATATTAATATAAAATTTTTAAAATTTATAATTATGTGGATTTAACGGACTATTTACGGTTCATATGGGCTATTCCTAATGGTTAACGGTTTTTTAAAATTTGACTAAAAAAATCCTTAAAAAATTAAACTTTAATTTTAAGATCTAAGCAATAACTTTTTTGAGCCCAACAAGTCAAATAATATGAACTAGCCTATTTTAACCGCTCTACCCATAACATAGATAGATTTATAACTTCTATAAAAACTCTTGTGATTTTGTAACATAGTAAAAGTCCAAAAGGGTGAGTCCATGTAGCTTATTACTCTATTGCATGTTGAATTTGATAAAGTGGGATTTTTTTATAGCAGTCCTAGTCTGAAACACAATATACCATAATATCTTAGTCTGAAAAAAATTTATGAGGATGCCCTATTTTCTCTATTTGCTTGTCCACTCAAGTGGCGAGATTAGTCTGATTTTTTTTCCAGTGTAGGTGCTCGCCCACTCAAGTGGCGAGTACATGATGAACTCGTTTTTTTTTCTTTTTTCATATTTATGTTGTATAATTAATCACATATTTAATAATTTTAATATAAAAATTATATTGTAAAATATATTATATTAATTTAATAATAAAATATTAATTAAAAATATATTATATTTAGTAAAATATTTTATCTTTATTAATCTAATAATTAAATACTAATTAAAAAAACATTACAATGATAAAATATTTTATGTTGTATTAATATAATAATTAAATATCAATTAAAAATATATCATAATAAAAAAAAATTGTTGTATTAATTAAATACAATAATAAAATATATTAAACAGAAATACATGTTACATATAAATTTGATCAAAAATGACCCCGAGTTCCACACCTAGTGGCCCTTTTTTGTCGATATCCCCTGCTCACACGTTCATTTGCATTCGTTGTAGGTGATTGAGATGAGTCGGAAGACATATCTTCATCGTGATGTGTTGTAGGGGGTCTGCCTACCTTGAAGGGGGTTCTGCTTGCGTTGAAGGTTGCTCAACAAGAAGATCATCAATGTTAAAATCTGGCATTTGCATCAGTTGATCATCTGCCAGCAAAAAATTTTGGAATGATTGTGATGGTTAGGGGTAGGTTTCGGGTTGGGTTTGTTGGAGGGTTGGGTAGTAGACATCATCAGGCGTGAAGGTGGAGGTGGGTTGAGGGAATGAAGTGTTAAAGGTTTGATATTGGAATTGAGGGTTTGACTGATCAAAGTTTGGCGGTGGAACTGGAGTGAACTGCAAGGATGGTCGAAGGTTGGATTGGGGTTGATATTGTTGGTTGTAGTTGTAGTTATAGTTTTGTTGATGGAGTGGATTGTAGGGAGTTTGTTGTTGGGATGAGGATGCATAATATATGTGTTGTTCGGTTGTCTGTGTGTGTTGGTATGTATGTTGAGCTGATGAAGATGTGTGCTCCCCAAATTGAGATGTGTAGTTTGATGGCACATCCTGATGCATTGATGCAGCAGTTGGTTGTGTTGATGACGAACCTTGCATGCGTGGGTCGGTTAAAAATTGGTCTGGAGCAATATGCACATAGGGAATGACACGAAACCAAGTTAAATACTCTTGGCTTGGATTGCGTTCACCAACTACAACGTTCCCATGCAAAATCAAATGTCTTATATGTTTCCATTCTCTCACCTCCTCTTTGTTTAAGTCTCGCAAATGAACTTTTTGGGCTTTTCTCATTGTCATTGCATGGTGTTCCCTTAGACACCTTGGCGGGGAAAGGATTTGTTGTTCAAATCCAAATTGCAGTTTTACCCTATCTGTTTGATGCATTTCAACAGTATAGAAACAAATAAGAGAAGTTGTAGCACTCCAGATCTGGCTATCTCTAAGATTGGGCACCGAGTATTGAATGTACGGCCTCCATATAAACTGCCATACATTAAAAAAAAATTATAATACCATTAAGAAGTATATTCGACAACTATGTTCTATGGTTTAAAACTTACATCTTTTTCTTGCATGTGGTCCAATGCGTTTCGATATCCTTGTAGATGGAAACGAGGATTAGCATCGTAATTCATCCGTCTTTGGACCCATCTTGAATAAACAAAAAAGATAAATATTGTTAGGCATAGTTAAATAACAAATATATATATATATATATATATATATATATATATATATATATATATATATATATATATATATATATATATATATATATATATATATATATATATATATATATATATATATATATATATATATATATATGTGTGTGTGTGTGTGTGTGTGTGTGTGTGTGTGTGTGTGTGTGTGTGTGTGTGTGTGTGTGTGTGTGTGTGTGTGTGTGTGTGTGTGTGTGTGTGTGTGTGTGTGTGTGTGTGTGTGTGTGTGTGTATAACATACACATAAATGCGTATTTTAATCTAGTAATACCTTTGTGCGTATGGATATGACGGTTACACTGTACTAATAGGAGCAAACAATGGTATACGCGTGAATGCCCAAGAAGCGAGTAGAAGAGCACAACCACTCATGCTCTTAACATCTTTGATTGCTGCCTTGCATATTTCTCTGTACAGTTTTGCAAGACATGCAGAACCCCAACTATAGGTGTCACATTTTTCTAGATCCCCTACGAAAGGAATCCAGGAAGAATGCAAAAGATTTTGACTCTTGTCGGGAAACAAAATAGTAGAAATTACAAGTAAAATATAAACTTTAGCTTGTAAAACAATATGTTCTTGTGTGGGGGCAGAGTTATCTTTTAAAACTTCATATAAATTTTCTAGCCACGTAATCCTAACAGAACCTCTGTTTTTATCCGCTTCTGTAGGTTCCACCTCTAAGCTCTCCATGTAAACATCATGTGTGACTTTGGTAGGACCGTTGATAGGTTTTCCATAAACTCGGAGACCAGGTAACATATTTGTATCTTCTAACGTTATCGTGGATTCACCTGTTCGAAAGTGAAAAATGTGTGTTTCTGGTCTCCATTTCTCTAACAAAGCTATAACTAGGTTGGAGTCGATTTTGAGACTATTTATTTTTGCGATATGAGCAAAACCTGCTATTTCTAGATACGAGATTATTCTCGCACTTGCTTGAATGGGAGCATGAGAATGCACTCGAAACCTTGCATTAGTCTGAAATGATATGAAACAATATTGAACCAAGCAATTATATTATTCATAGAATAGTAGATGAAAACTTACACTAGCTTGAATGTTTTGTTGTGTTCCACGGTGTTCATTTCCCATCCATAACAAAGCCATTTTGAATGAGTATCAAGATATTTCAAGAAATGCTCGAGTGTTTGTTGTTGCTATAATGCTTTATGCTAGAAGTAAAAATGTGAGTAGAAAAACGTTTGAGATAAAACTGAATTTATAGATGAAGTATAAATGTTTGGAAGTGTAAATGTGACTAGTATAAGTGACAATACACTGAGTTTTGCATGGCTTTGGAAATTTTTACTTGCATGGAATGCATGCAAGGCTAGTAGTTAGGTCTTACATAATGTACCATGCATGCAAGACATTTTTCATAACCCATCATGCACTCGCCACTTGGGTGGACGAGTTGCCTCATGAACAAGAGTATGCTCTCCCTTTGAGTAGGCGAGCAAGTACCACACATAAGCATGCTCGTCCTTTGAGTGGACGAGCTCAAGAGACATATATATGTGTGTGTGTGTGTGTGTGTGTGTGTGTGTGTGTGTGTGTGTGTGTGTGTGTGTGTGTGTGTGTGTATATCATATCTTGTTTGTATCATCACTCCATATTTCATTAACAAGAACATAGATTTTACACATCAAATATGTCTCAGAGAAATATAATTGTTACCTGCCACTTTAATGGTGTTGTTTCAACAAATAGTACCGTTGGATTCTCATTCAGCAACACAGGTACTTACGCATTCAAAATTCATTCAATTCTGATTTTTTTCCATTTCAAAGATAGAATGGAAAAATATTAGAACGATGCGTTGAGGAGATAATTTATTGTCATCCTTTACTTGATGGAGACGACTGTACAATTTTTTTTCGTAATAACGCCGATTAGGAACGACGAAGAAGTGGAGGAAATGTTTTGGTGCCACATGATGTTTGGTCAGTTACACATAATTGAGTTGTATGTCCGACTACTAGACAATGCCGAAACATTTCCGATGCCAGAGACACAATCACACCGGTATGGAATGAGCCAAACATCCGACGACGAACCAACACAAAACAAACAACCTTTCATACCAAATGAAGAGGCTGGGGAAGCAAGTGATGATGATTTTCAGGAGGTCAGGATGCAAGATATTTTTGGTAACACCGATGACGAAGACGATGAAGATATAGTTGTCACGTCTAGACAGGCGATTCGCGCGCAACCAATAAGTTTATACAACCCACCTGCACATATGCAAAATATATGTATGGAAAATGATGAAATAACCTCTGTGTTTGGAAGTGTCATACCAAACCATATAGGTGAAAAAATAGAGATTATGATGGAGTTTGAAAACAATGAAGCTTGTGTTTTCGCTCTGCAACATTGGCATATAACACACAGTGTTGACTATTGGGTTTATCAATCTGACAATGAACAATACGTAATTAAGTGTAAGAAACAAGACTGCAGTTTCAAATGCATGGCTTCCTTGAGAAAAAGGAACTCAAAATGGGTGATTGGTAAGTTGTCTAGGCCTCACACATGCACTACCACGTCTATGGCACAAGACCATAGGAAGCTCAGTTCATAAATGATTAGCCATAGCATCAGATAACTTGTCCACCGAGACGCTTCACTTAAGGTGAAGGTGATCACTGCCTATATTCTTGAAAAATACAGGTACATAATATCTTACAGGAAAGCATGGATCGCTAAGTGTAAGGCCATAGAGTCGCTCTATGGAAATTGGGAAACATCTTACAACGACCTGCCATAGTGGATATTGGTAATGAAAAACTACCTTCCAGGAACCATTATAGATTTGCAAACCCTACCTGCAATTTCAAATGATGGTTCTCAACTCTCTAGAAAACGAATCTTCCATCGTCTGTTTTGGGCATTTCGTCTGTGTATACGTGGCTTCGCCTACTGTAATCCCATTGTGCAAGTAGATGGAACTTGGTTGTATGGCAAGTACAGAGGAGCTCTATTGATGGCGGTGGCACAGGATGGAAACGCAAACATTTTCACAATAGCATTCGCATTGGTCGAAGGTGAAACAAAGGAAGCATGGAGCTTTTTCCTAAGGAACCTGAGGTTACACGTGACGCCACAACCTAATTTGTGCCTAATCTCTGATAGACATGAATCGATAAAGAGTGCATATAACAATCCTGAAAATGGATGGCAACATCCACCATCTTCACATGTCTATTGCATTAGACACATTGCACAAAACTTCATGCGTGAGATTAAGGACAAGGATCTACACAAAAAACTTATTAACATGGGTAACAAAATACATTTCAGTTATCTCAACTATCATATCATACTTTTACTATGTTTTTCATACAATTTCTATTACAGGTTACGCATTGACGGAGGCTACATTTAACTATTATCATGGAGAAATCAGAAGAACAGACATTGAGGCTTCAAATTGGATAGACAACATACCTAGGGAGAAGTGGGCTAGAGCATTTAACGGAGGGCAACGTTGGGGACATATGACATCTAACTTGGCAGAGGCCATGAACTCTGTACTAAAGGCAACCAGAAACCTTCCAATCACCGCTTTGGTCCAGTCTACATACTATCGAATGGGTTCACTCTTTGGTAAACGAGGACACAAATGGACCAAAATGCTAGCTACAGGGAAATTGTTCACAGATGGTTGCAACAAGGGAATGGCTGATGAGGTAGCCAAGGCTAACACACACAATGTCATGCAATTTGATCGCGAAAGATTTTGTTTCATGGTGCAGGAAAAAATTAATCAAAACGATGGTCATCCAACGGGTACTTTCAGCGTTGACCTGAGGAATCGTTGGTGTGACTGTGGAAAATTTCAAGCATTTCACTTGCCTTGCTCCCACGTGATCGCAGCATGTTCTAGCATACGACAGGACTACACAATTCACATTCCAGAGGTCTTCACAGTTCTTAACGTATTCAAAGTCTACAAGGAAAGCTTCATGGGACTACCGCACAAGGAGAACTGGCCAAAATATGAAGGTTTTACTCTATGCCACGACGATTCCATGAGAAGAAATAAAAAGGGACGTCCAACTAGTACTAGGATTAGAATTGAAATGGACGACGCTGAAAAAGAAAAGAGAATGTGTGGGATTTGCAGAGAAATAGGCCATATGCATAGAAAATGTCCAAATGTTGTCGGCCCGTCAAATCGATCGTCTAGATGATTTTATTTATTTTGCTCGCACTTGATTTCTATGTGATCCAACATTTATTTGTAATTCAAGACAACTTTTAGATTACAACAATACTAGCAGATTACAACCATAAACTTAAAAATAAAACTCAAGAAACTAACAGACACGCTAACCAACAACAGCAACCAACACAAGTGGATCTTCGACTCCTCTATTAACTTCGCCATTATGTGCTGAAAACATACATTGGACATCTTCATCATTTTCTATATGATCCAAGTAATACATGTGCGTACCCTCCGGGTTGGCATCAGTCAGCGTTATATACGGACAACGATACTCCATTTTTTTCACCGTCATGCGACGACCAACCAATTGTCGAAACTCCGTTGTTGCAACCACGGTTCTGAAATTCCACTGCGGATCTAGGTATACACTTTTTTTTCTTGTTCATAAAAAACAAGAGTTCAGACAGACGTTTTTAAAACACAAAACACTAGACACGAATGATTTATGCTGATGTCCAATATGTCTATTTATAAATTAAAAAAATTACGTTTGAACTCGGTCATTCAATGACCGAGAGTCTGTAAAAACTATACAACTCCTTGAACGAACATCAATTATTCTTTAAAATACATGACAGGAAAAAAAATTAAATTATTATATCATTCACAATTTTTTTCATTCTATATAATATTATATAATAACATTAATATAATAACATAATATATAATATTGTTATAAAGATTATTTATAATTAAATTAAATATCATAATTAAACATGATATATAATAATTAGTTAACATTAATATCATAATTAAATTGATATAATTAATTTTTAATATTTAAAATTATTTTTTAATTAATTAAACACAACATAAATAAAAAAAATAAAAAAAATGAATTCTTTATATGCTCGTCACTTGAGTAAACGAGCAAGTAGAGAAAATAAAACATCCTCGTAAAAAAAATTTAAACTAGAATATTATGATATATTGTGTTTCAGACTAGGCTACTGCTGTAAAAAAAAAAAAAAAAAAAAAAACAAATAGATAAAGTGATACTAACAAAAAGAGTATGATGAGTAAACATTGTTAAGTTGCTTTCATTATAGGCTGTGAAGTGATTGAAAGAGTATGTGTCACTTGTCAAAAGAGCATATTGGTTGGTGGAGAATGACTAACTCTCTGCTTGTGCATATGCATGCCACATGCTTCTATTGTACCAATCAAATTAAAATTCAATCAAACAAATGGATTCAAAAGGTTAATAAATTTAAATTGAATTATTTGAAGTCTACAAGTTTTAGTTCAATAGACAAATAATAATATTATTAAGTTACATGTTATTATTCAGATTTAAAGTAAATGAGATTAAACTGTTGATTAAGACTCAATTCTTGATAATATTATTATTTTTTGTTTACAATATACTATTATAAATAAATTATTAATAAATTAGAGTATTAAGAAGAATATTTGAAATAAGTTAAGATTGATAAAATAGTGGTCCCTGAAATTTGTCTGATGTGTATGCCAAGTAGGTATCAAGAGAGGTTCTCTTAGTTGTCTTTCCCTATCACATGTCATGAATATATAGGATATTTACTAATTAATTTTAACTATTTTTAAATTAAAAAAATTATTAGCTACACTATGAATTGAATTGATTTTTACAATTTTTTTTTTAAAAAATAAAGTTCATTAGCAGCTAAAGTCACACCCTTTTTTACATATAAAAAAATTATATTTTTAAATTTGAATTTAGACAATATAAATTAGATAATATATTACTAACCCCAGGCAATTATTAAACTATCACCAATATAAAAAATAAATATTAAAATTAAATATTTTAAAATATAAAATATCTATTTCATATATAAAATGTATTAAATATTTACAAAAATAGCAATCATTTTAACCAATAAACATAATTAAAATAAAGTAAAAACAACAAAATAATATATTAATATAACTTAGAGCAGTTTGATTTGGCTCTTTGTTTTTAAAATAATTTTTATAGTGTTATATTTCTTGTTTAAAAAAATTAATAAATTTTTTTAATAAAAATTTCAAAAAAAATTGTTTGAATAGTTATTTTTAAAAATATTATGTTATACATTATTTTATTAAAAAAAGTTACATATCAATCGCTTAATTTTGAAGTTATTTAAAATAGATTTTCATTAAAAAATATTGAGATATAATATATTTAAAAAATTGTGATTCTAACTAAAATTGCATCTTCATATGTTTTAGAATGTCAAATCAATTTATAAAAAAAGATTTAAAAATACTTTTTATATTTTAAAAAACTTTTTTATAAATATTAATTTTTAAAATATAATTAAAAAAATCTATTTTTTAAAGTTAAAACAAAATTTTACTATGTAAAAATAATTTAAAAAATTAAAATTTAATCCTATAAATTTTTCATAACATGATGTCCAATAATAAAAGTATTACTTTTCAAAATATTTAAATTTTGTTAGATTTGAATATTATACAAGAGATATTCACAACCTTCTATCAAAAAAAGTTGATATAACGTTTACTCACTCTGTCCCAAAATAAATAAATGTCATATTTATAAAATAATAAATCTCATATTTATAAAAATTATTTGTGGCTTTTAATTTTTAATATATTATAACTCTTAGAGCATCTTTAATGAGAATAAACTAAATGGGTAAACTAAGATATTTTTTGTGGGCCTAAAATGTTTTATACGATTTAAAAAATTTAGAGTTGATTTTTGAGTAGTTTTTACTTTAATGATGGTCGTCTATAAGAAACCAAAACTTAACCCCATAATTTTCAAATATCATGTCATTACTTTAATGCTGTTGGAATTAAATAATATTATAATATATTTTACATAGTTAACATTAACTATATAGATAATGAAAAATAAATTTTAGTTCACTTAAATATCATTCAACTCTACTATAATACAAATTCTTTATTATTAACATAAACTATACAAAACTTTGGTTTATTAAACTAAAATTGCTCTAATTAATACTTTAAGTTTACTAATATTTCTCTCACCTTGTGAAACTCAAAATACACTAATGAAAAATGAAATAATTTGATAAAATTGTTTTTTCGTCTGTTATGAAACTTAGTTTGGCCCCACTTAGTACCATTTATTAAGCAGTCCCTTGAGAATAATATCCACAAGCACGTGATGAGTCATTATCAAACGTTTTATATTATTTTCCCAAAATTGCTAAAGATAATAGTCATTGTCACTTTGCCAACTCTACAAGGACTCTTTGGCCTTTGCTCATGTTCTTACTTTTACTCTACTTTCTTTTAACAATTCAAAAAAGAATATAAACTCTTGCTCTTACCTTTTTCTTGTTTAGCTATTTGATGTTCATAATATGTTAGTACTACTCTTCAAAATTTTAACTAATAACTTAAGAAAATGAAATTTAAATTTTTGAAGAATAATTATTAATATTAATTAGTTAATAATAATTTATCATTCTTCAGTTTTCTTTATAAATATTTTACAAATACTTTAGGCATTAAAATAAACCATAAATTCATCATAACTGAAAAAAGAAAATTTAAATTATATGGATTGCCAAGCAAAGATAAGAAAACATTATTAATTTAATTATTACATCAAGAATAAAATAAAACTCAAACTCCACAGACCATGTTTTATAAATATAACCAAACAAAGCTAGAATGAGAAAATTGCAATCAAATAACTAGTATTCCAACAAGCAGAGCAGAAAAAATGCCAAGACTGTGCCTTCTGTATCAAAACCCTGCTGAGTTCTTTGGCTAGAAAACCATGATTTCAGCCAACCTCAAGAAGATTGGCATTAAACAATTAGGATGAACATATACCATATTTGTTTGAATCATGCAGTCCTGCTGTTTGCTGTGACAGGTTTTGCAGGACAGATGACATTAAGCTGTTGAATAACGCAGAACCAGAATTGTCGACCACCAGGATATTTAACCAATCTCATGAGCCTGGTAATAATCTATAACAACAATAAAGAAAGTATTAGATTGATTTGATACATGAGAGAAACTAAAACATTAATTCCGTGCTATATCTGTAACGTATCGGATCCGAGTTTCTTAGCCTAGCAGGCAAATAAAGGCCAAAAATAGTTTTGAAACAGGTGAGAACCCAAGCAATGAGAAAAAGTTGCATACCTTTCAGGATCTCCAGTATCTTAAGGATGCACTACACATGGTGAGGCAACCAGATCACCTAACTCGAGAATTTAGGGAAAAAACAGCCATTGTTATTCGCATAATTTATGATGGTGAATAAAATTAGAGAAAAGTAATATTAGATCATCTAAAGCAACATTTCACTGCTCCAAAAAAAATGAATGTATTTCATTATATTTAATAAAATACTTACTATGAAAGATAGAATGTATCCTGTAACCACACAAATTTGCATTAGAACGTCAAGGTAGCCAAGATGATTGATTTCCTATAAACAGAGCTTATATCAAAACTGTGTAGCAGAGTATAAGATACAGATCAGTGAGAACATGCAATGAGAAAAATGCTTACCAGATGAAAGAGATGAAAAACAGAAACAACTTCAGGAAATTGCGTGTGCATATAAGCTTCCTGTTTAACAGAATATATTTTGACCGGTGAGTAAGCATAAGATAAAATATTTTAAACTATTAATGTAGCATCGGATGCATGATAAAAATTCTCCGAAGACCTCACTCTGACTTGCCACTTATATTTGTCCTTTTAGTTCTACTTTGTTATGGTTTTTCAGAGGAAAAAAATATGGAAGAATGTCCGTGTATATAGCATTGAATATCAAGTCACGCACGGAAAGAAAAATGAATATTACCTTGTCCAAGAATCAGAATGGAGTTTGCAGATATAGAAATGATATCTTGGATCTTCTCACTGGAGAAAAGAACTTGAGTAACTGAAACAGAGAAAAGTTACTTAGATAATAAAGACAAATGAGAATGGAGATAGAACCTCTCAAAAGGCTCTTTGGCGACAATTTATCAAACAATAGAGGAAAGTTAGATAAAAATGCAGTCAACACTTTGCAAGGTAACTAAGCATTGGTATGCCGAATTAAAAAGGAATGAAATAAAATAATAGAACTCCAATCCAATGCTTAGACGAGAGAAAGAATGTTACGCCTATCTTATTTCAGAGAAACCCCATTCAATTTTAACTTACCAAAAGATAAGCAGTTACAATTTGCAAAATATGAATAGCTAGTACTGAGTTTGTTTGTTGTTTTTTTTTTGACTAATAGTACAGAGTTGAAGCAATTGAATCATCAATTCCAATCTTTGCTTTGATTTCTAAGTGTACTTACAATTATAAGTCATGAATATGTTTGAAACATAATTGCTTTAAAACGTAAGGCTTTCAATATTCTCTTTTTGTCCCTTCAAACATCTCCATTCGGATTTTGTTTCCTGTAAATTTGTTTTTTTAGCTTTCATCTGTGTAATGTTCAAACTATCCATTTTTTGTCTCAGCAATTGGTGGCTTTACAAAACACTAACATGGCTAATGGAACTCTTTCTGGCACATGTGGTCAATAATCTCATCAGGCGGCGTCATATTGAGTTCTAACACTCATGTCAACATTTCATTATGGTAACGGCCGCCGATGGCATGGACCAAAAATGGACAGACTGAAGTTGAACATAACAAAGTTGAAAAAATAAAAATAAAATTGCAGGACCCAAAAGAAAACAGTAAGATATTGGCAAGGACAAAGAGATATTCAAGCCAAAATTTATTTATTTTTGTTAATTAAAAAATTGAGCTGCAATCTCACTTAGCGGAAACTGTCTATTACACACTCTGCTGTATAGATTAGAGATGAGTAAAGCAACTTTGAGAATTAGGGTTTAATAAATAATTTAATTTAACCAATTAAGTAAACAGAAGTTTGAAAACCTGGGAAATGCATAGGCTTTTTTTCATCACCATCATTTCCATCTGCTTCATTTAAAGCCTTCTCCGTGTCCATCATGAACATGTGCACAGAATGGCATCCATCTGATATCCAGATAGTCTGTGATGCTGCAGGATGATAAGGAAACTTTAGTTGGAGAGAGAAACTGAATAAACAAATTTTAGCCAAATGTTTCAACCCCAACAAAAATTGTTAAGTGTTTTGCAAGTTTTGCTCCTCTTAAAATTAAACCTTTCACTGAGAAAAAACACACAAACTAAATTATGAATAATATTAAATAGGACAAAGAAAGTGAGACAAACTTGTAGATTCATCAAGATGTACTGCCAGACTTTGCACTTTCATAACACGGGGTAGCTGCTTCACATGACCGGCGATATCTACTCCAAGGCCAGAATTGTACAGGCATAGCAAATGTAAATCCCCATGGGAGTCCAAGATCAGAAACATCCTCTGGGACAGAGCCTTAATGGAAATAGCCTTTACAGATTTGGATACCTTTGGCATGGATTTTGTTTCAACCTCATTTCCCTTCAATGCCAAAAAGCATGCACCTCCATCTTTGTTGTCATGTTTGTATTTAGCAATTGTTTGCTTTACTGAAAGTAAAAATACATAAATTAAATTAAATAATATACTGAGGAATATACGAAACAGACAACAATTATGCATAGAATCAAGCATCAAGATCATGGGATTCCTACAAATCTAACATGAAGGAAAATTTAGGTTGATAAAATAAAAGTATATGTCCAGTTAGCTAGCAAAGATTCCAATTGTCAGATAAGAAATTCAAACAAAGGACACTCTTTTATTTGAATTCATATCCCAGTCAACGATAAATACCCAAAACAAAAGTCAGCAGAAAGCACATTTATTGTAACTGATCATTTTTGTCCAGTATAAGAATTCCGGCCTACTCTACAGTCAATGAAACTTAGGCTGATACGAAACATGCTTTAATACATTAAGGTTGGCAGTATCACCAGTGTATTGCATTAATTGTTATTAGACAATGACAATGTTAGAAACCTGGTACTCCATTAAAAAATAAAGGGAAAATCTTCCCCACATACAGCTACAAAGTTGAAAAATTACGAAGATCAGCACCAAATCCCTATCCCAGACGCCCTAATTTTCTCTTCAATGACAATATACTCTCCCTCATAGCCCCTCTTATTTAAAGCTAATATCCCTTATTTCATCTAACTATCCAATCAGCTAACTATCCTCACTCTTCAAGCCAGTTTTGTAAGGATGAGGTAGACTCAACCACACATTCTTAAGATGGTTTCAGAGTCTAATTTAAGATCTGTTGGACCACCTGCTATCAGGTTTCCGCGATCGGGGGCCACCCACCATTTATCTCCAGATGTTCAATATCCATACTTCAATCAAATCAAGTACCATGATACATATATAACATGCCCGTTACCAACCACTAATAAATAGGGTAAAATCCAAAATAGTTAAACTAGGATGTCATCTTGAGTCTTTAGCAAGCAATCATGATTGTTTTCTATCCATGAAGATTTGAATAAACACATTCCTAACACAAGGATGTAACTCCACAAGTTGTACTTGTTTTCCAATAAATTGAAAAGTTTGTGTATTCTTCAGTCCCCTCAATCCATTGACACACAATGAAATATAATTACAGTAGACACTAAGAGCAGCACATAATAAATTACAAATTCAGTACAATGCATTGGGCCGGCTATGTCATCAATACAAATACCATTATATCAAAAAGACAAGTTGTCCAGATTCAAAACCAAAAATGCAATAAAAACAGTCTTAAGTTTTTTCTCCATTGTTATCAATCAGAATTCAGCCCAGGATATGTGCTACTAAATTCTAAAATCAAAATTATTTCATCATTATATCAAAACCGACAAAATACAGAATTATCTTAACAACCAAGGACTTTATCCCCTAAAATTGAAAATGTCATAGTCAATACCTATCATTATTTATATCGAAAGACAAACAGACCAGATTCAATACCAATAACACAATAACCACAGCATTTATATTTCTCCTACTAATCTACTAAAATCAAAACTTGCTTACAACTTATGTAGGACCGACATCTATAAAAAAAAGGTGTATGTGTCCGAAACTGACACCTCTGGTTACGTTTAATTTATTATTTTTTTTAAATTATTATCAGTGTCGACATGGCAGTTTCGTGTTTCCAGTATCCATGCTTCATAGCTTACAACAAAAGAATGTACCAAAAAGTTAAATAAGTACCTACCAGCAACTCCATGCTTTTCATTCTTCCCCTCCAATCCACCATTGCAGGTTGCCTCATCACCACTGCGGGTTTTCCCTCCTCCATCTCCCCCGCCTTTATACTTCCCATGATGATCACCATTTTGCAATTGCTTCAAACCCAATTTTGAATTTGAATTCGAATTCAAATTCCCAACTCTCCTACCAACCATTTTTCCTTTCACCAACCTCCTCAGCCCAAAAACCCTAACCCCATTCTCTTCTCCAAGAACCAAAAACCCAAAGGAAATACTCAAAGACCAAACAGGTCTCGAACATCGAATCACCGCACACTTCATCAATCTCAAACCACCACCCTCTTCATCCTCCACCATCTTAACAGCAAAAACCCAAACTTTAAAACTAGAAACCGAATAAACCGCGAAATAGTTAACAGAACCAACCACCTCAACAGAAACCCCGTGTTTCGCATCCATCAAAACCCCTAATTCAGGTTCAAACCTAAGAAACCTACTTTCTGATTGCGACCCGCATGATATACGATTAACCCTAGAAAAACAGTTGGTGATCCTATTAAGAATGTAAAACCGGAGGAGAATTTGAGAACCAGCTCGGTGGGGTCCACAAACGAGAAAGATGACAGAATTAGGGTTAGTCGAAATTGGGGATTGTTGAAGAATTAGAAAAGTGGAGGAAGAACTAGGTTTAGGAATTAGGGTTTGAGGAAATTGAAGAGAAGAAGAAAGAGAGAGAGGTGAAAAAGAAGGGAAGAGAGAAATTGATGAGTTGGAGTGAGTGATTGCAAGGGAAAGAGTAGTGGGTTCAAAGAGAATGGAAGTTGTTGTTGTTGTGTGTGGGGAAGAGAGAGAAGATGGGGTTGGAAGGGTTAACTTGGAAGCTTCAAGAAGAACCATTAGAGAGAGAAGATGAAGAAAAAGAGTTGATTTTGATTTGATTGGGAAATTGTTGGAAGAAGAAGAAGAGAGGAAGAGGGAACAAAGTCACCTATGTTGTTGTCTCTCAAGGTTGGGGACTTAGTTGATTTTCGCTTTCATTTGATTTTAAATGTTTATAATTTTTTTTATTATGTTAATTTTTTCTAAATTTTATTGAAATGAAAATTTAAGGATTAAATATATTTTGGATCTCTATAAATATTTTATATTTTATTTTTAGTCACTATAAAAAAATATATTTTATTCTCTACAAAAATTTTATTAATACAATTTTAGTCTCTATAAAAATATATATATTTTGGTCCTTAAAAAAATTTTATGCATATAATTGTAGTCGTTGTTATTTTCTAAAATTTTGAAAATTATTTAATTATTTCTAAACTTTTAAATTTTTGAATTAATTTTTTCATACGGTTCAAATTACTATAAAATATTTTTTTTTACCAAATTATATATTTTTTAAAATGAGAAGAATTAAATATGAATTTTTTAAATTTTAAAAGATAATGATAAAAGAAATAAAAATCTCAACTTATAAATCAAATTTTAAATTTTTTTTGAAGAACTTTTAACAACGTTTTAAATATATCTACAAACTAATCATAAAAAATACGCGTAAGTTTAACAGTAGGGACTAAAACTGCATGCATAATTATTTTGTAGGGACTAAAACACGTTTTTTTTATAAGGACTAAAAATAAAAATTTTATAATTTTATAAGGACTAAAAACATATTTAACCCAAAATTTAATTGTCATATTATTGATTGATTTATAATCATCTTATTATTATTGAATTTATCTTTATATCAACTCAATTGAGTAATTCTTTTTTAAGCATTTTTAAATTTTCGCTCCCGTATATTTTAAACTCTAATTTTAAAAAATATTGTATTAGGAAAAGGTCTATTGAAACCCTCCACCATACTCACTGGTTTAGACCACTTCACGCTCATGTTTAACCCAACAATTAGTTTCATAAATGGTTTTTTTTATCGTGTTTTTCAACTTCAAAAATTGTGAATATAATAAGTAAAGATCATTCGAAAGGGGCGTACAATAGGGTTTTCATATTCATGGAATATAATTACGCATATTGGAAAGAATGTATGTATGTATGTATAATTGATGTTAGTAGATAAATGATTTAGGTTGCTATCGAGAATGACCATCTTGTTCGAAAAAGTATTGATGGAATTTTGATTTATAAACCCTCAAAGACTGGATTAATGATGAATATAAGAAAGGCCTTTTTTATTCAAAAGCAAGAAATATACTAATTTTCGTCTTGAGCATTAATGTGTATTTCTCAATTTTACATTGTAAAATGGATAATATAATATGGACACTTTTCAAGTTCTCAATAAGGGAACAGAATGTAACTATGAGAGACAATCTAAAAAGGGGTGAATTAGATTTGTTGGATTTTTCTTGATTTTATGAAATGTTTCTTAACTTTTAATTTTATCGGAAACAATTGGTTGAATGTTACTTTAAGATTAATGTAAAGTGCAAAACTCTAAAGGCATAGAGATAAATAACACACGAGACTTATACTATTTTAACTTATCAATCAATGGTACATCCAGTCTCTCTACTCCTTATAGGATTTTCCACTATGATTAGATCCTTTTACAAGTCTTTACCGATACCTCTTTACAACCTTCTAATACATAAACAAACACTAAATCCTATGATGGAGTATGAATCTCCTCGACTTAAAAAACCTTTTCATAATCACCAAACACTATGATGATCCTTACAGAAACCAAAAAGCACTTTCTATTACAATCATTTTTCACCAACACACAATGATGAAAAACACAAGCACTCAAACTTTGTTGATAAATGAATAATGTAGTAGGATATTGAATGTCAAATCCAATCTTGAGATTATAGACTTTACTTTCTCAATATCACAATTCAAAGTATATCATATAATTGATCATAATCTATTTTGGTTTATGAAACTTTTTCTGATTTATGAAAGTTCACATAGTTTCAAACCATTTCAAAGTGATATTTTATTCTTATAAATTTGATTTTGAAAGTTGGTAATTAGTTTTCTAGTGTATGGTGCTTTATATACACTTATAGAAAACTCTGTAAATGATTGCATACGTTTGAAACGGTTCCATGAAGCTTTACAGTGATTTACATACATTCTGATTTATGAAAAAGTGCATTGGTTCAGCTTGTAGTTGAATAACACATCGTGATAGCCAAATACCATTATGTAGCGTTCCAATTCAAAAAAAAATGACATTGGTATTTGAATACCACATTATGGTAGGCGAATATCACTTCCATTCCAACATTAAATTCAGGTTTTAAGGCACAACTTCAATGGTTGATAACTTTGAAATATTTTAGGTTATCTTTTAATGATATTTTCTGAGCTTTTAAGTGATATATAAGATGAATGATGATATATCAAAGATAAAGACAATCTTAACTTTAACCAGTGTTAATCTTTGCCATTTTTTCATGATCGATTGTTGTTTTCATTTTTAACGTTTCACTGTCTTCATCTTTTTCTATTTTCTTTATCATTGCTGACTTTATCTTTTTCTTCTTATGTTGATGTATTTGTCTTTAACAAAATTCTAGCCAAGGTCAAAGAGAGGTTGTTCTTCACAATTTCCCCTTTTTTTTATGACGACAAACATGTTTTGAAATTTTCTTGTTCATCAACAAGTTGCTTTAATATTTCTGAATCTTGCAATTTGTGCAGCAACTATAAACTCCTTTTATCTTGCATATCCTTATTTCTTCTACAATTTTAAACTTTCTCCCCCTAAAAGTATCATGAATAATAACAAAATATATGATATCATTTATCTCTCTTTTGACATCATCAAAAAGAAGAAAAAGTATAATAACCAATGGATTATAATGGAGAGGAAATAATACAATAACTAATCCATGGGGTAAAGATACATCATGATAATTAAAGTGTTAAATAAAAATGATAAACTCTTCTATACAATGCTAATTAAAAGTTTCAAAAAAAAATCAATTCATCTTAAAAATGAATTTTTACCTTACCATATTAAATGGTATCCTTGTGTCTTGAACAACAAATTTTTATATTACAATTATAGCATATGGTTTCCAAGTACTCCTGCAAAAATGAATTAATATTTCTTTTTATGTATCTTGTTGTGAATTAGATACCTTTAAATAAAGTATAAACAGTTTCTTAGCAAGAAACACACAAGGGTTAGGGTTAATAAAGAAGAAAACAACAAGGATTGGTTATTAAACTGCTATTCTTTCCTTTCTCTTAGAAAAAGATTACAAGTATACAAGAATAACAAAATAACTTTTCTCTCTTGAAATTAGGATTTTATCTTCCTATTTTTCCTTATGCCAAGATTCAAAAACTAGCATCCTATTTATAATAAAATAGCACACTAACCTAATGGGTTTTTTAACAATTACCAATTACAAGCTAACTTAGGGTACAAGCTAACTTAAACAATTGAGCTTACAAGCAAGGCCCAATTCAACATGCTAACAACCCTAGCAATATTGACTAATGCATGTTAGAACAGACTTCGACTACAACATGCATTACTCGCCAACAGACTTCGACCATACTAGAGTTCGATCCAACATCTCACATATCTAAAATTATTTGAATTTTTTTTTGTTAGTCCCTTTCTTAACCCAAACGTACTTTCCACTTGGTACACCAAACTTCTCATATAACATGTATTATGGGTATGTCCCTTATAATTACAATAAAACATGAAGATTTATATAAAGATTTGTTTCTTTTTGAAATATAGAAAGCATTTCTCACATAAGTCATTCTTGGTTGAAAATTACTTTGTACCTTGTTTGGTTGAATACTTTTGTAAGTATTGTTAGCCTTAACAAAGATAGCCTTTTTGATTTGACTAAATTTATCAAATTTGAAATATCCTAGTCCACTTATATCATTTGAATATATTTGCTTGCTTAGAACACTTTCCAAACTAACTTGGCCTTTTATATTGCTTTATCACTTGATTCAATTCAACAATCTTTAATTCAAGAGAATTACATTTATTACATGATAAGATTGTGTTAACTTTGTCCAATTCTACTTGCATTGTATTAGATTTACTTTCTAGAGATGAAATCATTTTCTTTTTCTCAGCATACAATCTAGAAAACTTTATACATTCATCATGAAAATTATCATTAAAGGCATCTTGTAATTTATTATAAGAAGGTTTATCACTTAATTAAAATTTAGTAACCTCATAATCATCATCGTAATGATGTGAAACCATGAAATATAGACATGCATGTTCTTCATTTTCAGAATTTGTACTCATATCATTGTCTCTCAAGCGATATATACTCTTTTTTTTCTTTTTTATCATTCTTATTGTTGAACTTTTTTCTTCTTTTAGAGAAAAGGATAATCACTCATAATATATCATTGTTTTACATATTCAAAGCAAGTGACCTTTTGTCTTGAAGTTGATTCTTCATTAAACTTCTTTCTTTTATCAATTTTCATTGTTTTGTCTCTTTTAAAAAAAAAATCAAACTTCTTGACAAGTACTTATATATCTTCATCATCTTCTTCACTATAAGGTTGTGATTTTTCTTCATCATAATCTTTGGCTTTAGTTTTTAGTGCAAGAGACATAAATTTATGTTCAAGTCCTTCATATTTCTCCAATCATTCAAGTTCCATTTCGTGTTCTTGCAATTTTCTAATTAATGTCGTTGATGTCATCTTTGATAGAATTTCTTTTTTGAAATAGATGTCACTTTTGGTTTCCATTATCTTGTTAAGGACCTAAGGAACTTTAAATTTAATTAATTGTTGGTAAAAAAAATTTCATTTTGGTTTCCATTTTGTGCCTTGATCAAAGCCCAAGGTCGAAGCTGAAAAGGGAATTGAAAACTCACTCAATTGGGGGATTATTATATCTGTCTTGTATAAAGCCCAAGATTGAGGCTGACTAGGAAAAATCCTTATATGAAGCCTAAGAGGAGGCTGAGGGAATTTAAATGGAGATTAACTCTTACTAAGGAAAATTAAATCCAAGAGTAGGATCCAACTGCTATAAGGAATCAAAACAGAAACTGACTCCTGCTGGAAATTAGAGGAGAGTTGGATTTATTAAATGCTACAAAGGATTTGATTCTTTTCAGGATTTATTGATTGTAATCCGACCCTTGCTGGGGATTTTAGGTGGAAGTCAAACTTTGTTGAGGATCAGAGGAGACTCAAAGGATGAGTTTGAATGTTTTAGAGCTTTTGACTATCCTGAGAACTGGTGTAGGGATGACTAGGGTCTATCATGTGATTTTAGAAAGCCTAAGGGTCCTTGTATGAAACCCAAGAAGAGGTTGGGGATTGAGGTTGTCCAAGTCTTAACAAGAGTTCAAGAAAGGTTTCACCGGGAAATAATCCTTTTCTTTGTTGAATTGTTCCAAGATTAAAAGGTTTGAAGAAGACGTTTCACCGAAAAATAATCCTCTATTTATTGAAGTTTTTCAAGGTTGAATCAATTGAACAAAGCCCAAGAGGAGGTTGACTGTATTAGGAAGAAAAATTCCTTTGTACAGGGGGGAACTAGTTGTTTGAACTAAGTTATACTGATTGACAAGGATCATATTGTTTGAACTAGTCTAAACTAAGAATGATTCAAATGCTAAGAGAAACTTAACAAGATACGTACAAGCATATATATATATATATATATATATATATATATATATATATATATATATATATATATATATATATATATATATATATATATATATATATATATATATATATATATATATATATATATATATATATATATATATATATATATATATATATATATATATATATATATATATATATATATATATATATATATATATGAACAAGTATATAAATAAGTATGAATTTAATTGAAAAAGGTGGTGGGTCTTATACTCTAGATAGATGCTCAAGTGTATTGTGATTGATTAGATGTTTTCTTCAAGACTGAATTAGGGTTGTGAGAAATTGAAGAAAGTTTTGACTTTGAAGATGACTTGATCTCTAAGTAATCAGAGGTGTTGGGTCTTACACTCTAGATAGAGGCCCAGATGATTGTTATTTGTGTCCTGTACAAAGCTCAGGATGAATGAGGCTAAAAGGTTTTCTATTTACAAAAGGTGTTAGGTCTTACACTGTATTAGAGGCCCAGATGATTGTTATTTGTATCTTGTACAAAGCCCAAGATGAATGAGGCTAAAAGGTTTTCTATTTACAAAAGGTGTTGGGTATTACACTCTATCAGAGGCCCATGTGGTCTAAGAGAAGTTTCTCCGGGAATAATATTCCTCTTAGTACCAGTGTATTTGGTTTGAATCTTCTTTTTTTATTCTTAAAAGAGGGAAAACAATGGGATTTACACTCTATTACGAGGCCCAAGACAATGTATTTTGAATGAAAGAATAGTATTGGGTCTTATACTCGGGGAGATTCCCATTTGTTTTCAAGTAGTTTAAAATAGACAAATGATTTTGAAAACAGCGGTATGTGGGCTTAAAACTCAAGGAGAGGCCCAAGGAGGTTGTTTATTGTTTAAAACAAAGTTTATGTACAAAAGATTTAGGCTCATACTCAAGGAGAGACCCAGATGATTCATTTAAAAACAGTGATCGCATCGCGATACCGAAAGACGTTGTGGGACTTATATTATAGTAGAGGCCTAAAATTTATTTATGTACATAGGGGGTTGGGTCTTACACTCTAATAGAGGCCCATATGATTTGAAATGAAGTTTGAAAGATTGAATCAAAATAAAACCCTAATTTCATATTTTTTAAAGATATTTTTCAATGAAAAATCAAATAAAATATGCATAATTTATCAAATAAAATCATTAATCATGTTAAAAACAAGGATTAAAGTTTATGAAAAAAATCATTTTATCCACATGAATATTTAAAATCATTATGATTTAAAAATATCAAGAAAAAGAAATTATTTTAAAATAATTTAAAAATAATATTTAAAATATATTAAAAATATATCAAATAAAATATTTTTTGGTGAATAAAATATTTAAATATGTGAGTCATATTTGTGTAAAAAAAACAAAATGACATAAGTGGTGTTTGAACTCACGCTCTAACACACAAACACACTTGAAAACACACACTGCAACCACTAGGGTAATGACATGTATCAATTCCACCCTCATAAATACATAAGGGTGAAAGTGTTCTAGGCCTAGCCAGAACAAAAGGGTGCCCATGGCTGGCTTGCCCAAGAAAATCAGGTTTGCCACCATTTACAAAACCTAATGTAACTTCCTCATTTCTTGATGAAATTAAGTGAAATAAATATGTAACTTTCCTAGAATTTCATGAGAAATTCAATGGTGGTTTTAGATTTTTCTAAAAATGCCTACATTTTAAAACCCGATAGTGGTTTTAAAATAGGACAAGTTTTGCAATTTCTACGCTACCACTCTATACAACCAATAATAGCATGATAAAACAGTTTAAACACAATAAATATGATATGTATGGCATGTTCATGACCAATGTACATCAAAGCAATGTATATTTTACAAAGTTCAAGTTCTTATGCACTTACGTCTTGAAGCTCCACTGGCTAACCTTCAAGATACTTGTGACATAAGCAATTCAATGCCTTGGACACTCTTAATAGATCCCTCAGAAGCTTTTAGGATGATCAAAATCCAAAGAAAACCTTAGGAACATAAACTAGCACTTTCTTGTAAAATTGGCAAAAGTGACCAAAATGGCAACTCTCTCAAATGGTGTTACAATTGAGAAACTATGCTTGGAACACCTTAAGGGTATATGTTAGAGTGTGTTTGAGGTATTGCTTGGTTTTGAAATGGACTGAATTAAGACATGGTCTGAAAAATGCAGAAAAGTCAAACTTTGAGGTTTTAATGGTTGACATTATGATTTTGGTGATTTGAGATGAATGTGAGTGTTTGAAAACATCCAGTGGATGATTTATGATGTGTTTGGATGGTTGTTTGAATGGTTTAGGCTCTGGTTTTGAGAATTCCAAGTTTGATTCTTGAATTTGAAAATTTGGGCAAGAAAAGGAGAATGAGAAAACAAAGTTGTGTATTGTTTTGGTGTGTCTTAAATGATCAGAAACAACTCCTATTTATAGGAGAACAAGTTTGTTTTGGGAGGAATAGTGTTGGTTGTGGGATCACTCTATTATCCAATGTACTTTGTCATGTAGCCGTTTTCTTAAATGCCAAGGTACCAAAGTCTCCTCTAACCTTAACTCCAACCAAATTTGTAGGTTTAAACACTCATGTTTCTTTACTCATATTGACTGGTTTGTAACTGATTCATTCCACCTCTATGCATCATATAAATGATAAATGCCAAAATTGAAATTCAAGGCATTTGTAATGATGAATTTGCACATGCTACGTTGAATTCTTGACTAAATGGTCCAAAGTTGAAAACATCAAGTGATTCATCAAGATTCTTTCTGATCTTGGAATAGGACAAAGCTTGTAAGATGACAAAATTGAAGATGAGAACCGTGTGGCACAAGAAATACACAAAATCTGTCTTGAAAATCAGTTTGAGCAAGGCATGTTGTGAGATCCATAACGTTTTGCTCAAGTTGAATCAATGGATGTTCTTGTACTCTTTGGAAATCTTGTATATCATACTTCAACTTTGATGTTTACATTTGGTCTTGATTCATCTTGGGTCATAATTAAAAATGCCTCAAAGTTGGGCAAAACATGAGGCAGATTTTGCCTAGAAACTTCTAAGTGTCAAAGTTCTAAATCTCATGAAACCTTAACTTTAATGCTTCATATCTCAAAATATAGCCATTTTTGGGGTGCTTATGTTTTGCATTCGTGTTGTATGTAAGAAGATATATCATTTGAGCTTTGGACGGGAGAAAATGGTTGCTTGGATCACAAGATATGGTCTTGCAAAGTTGGGTAAAAATCGAGTTCCTTCCGTAACTTAGTGAATTTCATGTTTCTCAAGGTTGCCCTTTTTGCAAGTAACCTCACTTTTCTTGATTGATCATAATCCAAATCATAATTTAACATTGTTCTTTACTTAAAGAGGCCATGTTTTCCAAAAAAATCCCAAAAGTCAAACTTAGTTTTGATCATAGTTGACTTTTTACATTAGATGTAACTTGAACTTTGTGATTCTTTATGAAATCAAGTCCTTAGGCAAAATTGAACCTAATGGATGGATTCCAAAGGTGTTTTTTAGGGTCTTGAATCATGTCCCAAGGTTTGAGATCATGTCTTGGTCAAAAGTCAAAGGTATGGTTGACTTTTTCTCAAGAACCCTAGTTTGTGGTCCAGATGAATTTGAAACGTTGTATTGCTTATGAATCAAGTTCTTTGAATAAATCCAATCTTGTGAATGGATAAATATGATGTATTTAAGGTCTTTGAAATATATATTTAGGCTATTTTGAACTTATGAATGAACTCATGAGGTTATTTTGAGCTTTTTGAATCATGTATTGAAGTATTGGATCATGCCCTGATGAGAATTTCTCTTTGGAAGCCTTGGTTGATCAAAACCCTAATTTGGTGACACTGATGGTCTTGAGGCTTGATTAACTTGGAATGGTGCAATCTTGTGTTAAATTCTTGATTGGGAGGATCTCTTGATCCTTTATGGATGTTTGAGAGTATTTACAAGTTGAAGATCAAGTAAATTCTTGATTGATCCCTTGCCTGAATGCTCTAAGAGGGCTCAAAACCTTAATCCTTGGCTAAGGTGAATACTCAACAATCTTTAATAAGATTGGTGAGGTATGAAAATACATCCATATTGTAGTGATGATGGGCACAATGATATGAAGCCTTATGGTCAAAATTTAGGGTATGACAAACAGATTAAAGCATCGTATGGATAATATAATGTACCCTAACCAATCTAGCTTCATTCACAATCGTAGTATTCATGAAAATGTCATCGTGGCGTGGGAAATTTTGCACAATATGCATAGATCCAATTGCAAAGTGGGTTTCTTCGTTATCAAGGTCAACCTTGCCAAGGCCTATGATAACATCAGGTGGCAATTCTTTAACAAAGTTCTTTTCGAAGTTGGCTTACCTAAGAATCTTAAGGACCTGATCATGTATGTTATTTCTTCGGTCAAGTTGAGAGTGTTATGGAAAGGTGATAAAGGAAATTTCTTTAAGGGCAGGAAATGCTTACGTCAAGGTGGCCCTATTTCTTTTTATCTGTTTGTTCTTTGCATAGACAAACTCTCTCACTTAATTCATGATATTATGGAATCCAACACTTAACAATGTTTGAAGATATGTAAAAAAAGATCCCTAAGTCTCCCATCTTATGTTCGCTGATGATCTAATCCTCTTTGGTGTAACCACCAACCTCAAATTCAAGTGGTAACAGACATTTTAACTAAGCTCCGCAATTCTTATGGGCAAAATATCAATATGGAAAAATCTAGCATTATGTTCTCTAGTAATGCCCATGTCTCTATCAGAAAACTTCGTATTGCTAAATCTGGTTTTAAAGAGACCTCTTTTTTTGGTACCTATTTAGGGGTGCCTATTATGGGTGAAAATCCCATAATCAAAGACTTCAATTATCTCATTGATAAAATTAAATCTAAATTGGTCAATTGGAAGAGCCATCAACTTTCTTTTGTTGGCAGAATCACTTTGGCTAAAGCTCTGATTGAAGCCTTACCTACTTATAGTATGATGACTATGGATATTCCCAAAATCTGCATTTAGAAAATACATTAATGTCAACATGCTTTCATCTAGGGTGGTAATAATGACAAAAATCATCTTCATTCAATTAATTGGAGCATTATCAATAAAGTCAGTCAACCAGAAGGTCTTGGCCTTCAAAACCTCAGGATCATGAATAAAGCTTATCTTGCCAAGCTGGGTTGGAACTTCAAGACGAGAAGTACTTTGATTTGGGTTTCTCTCATGAGAAGAAAATACCTTTATAGGAAACTTGATTCTAGCAAATTGATCACCAAATCTTACGACTCTTATCTTTGGAAATCTATTATGGATATGTGCCCAAAGCTTGATAGTTTGTCTTTCTGGGAAGTTAGCAATAATGCTTTCATTAATTTGTTGGAGGATGCGTGGATCGCTTCGGAGGTGTAGGTTAAAGACTATGCTTAGCGTCAGGAAGACTTTAGGTTGAATATTATTGTTGTGACTGATCCCATTATCTCTAGGGCTTGTTGGAACTAGACCTTTCTATACATAATATTCCCCTAGTCTATCATAAACAATTTTCATGACATTCTGCCTCCTATTTCTTCTTCTCCGATAACTGCTTATAGGAAGGGAAAAAATCTGGAATATTTCTAGTTTCTAATTTGTATTCTAATCTACACAATTCTCTTGAAGATACCTCTTAATTCCACTAAGATTCCATTTGGAAGCTTCAAGTCCTCGAGCGAATCAAAATTTTTACTTGGAAAGCCTTCCACAACAAAATCATCACTAATGTTTATCTCAACCGTCTTAAGTTGTGAATATGTTTGAGCATCTTCATCACTCTGTTCATGATTAGGCAGCGTTACGGGTCGTTGGTTGTCATCTCATTTGGATCTGGAGAAATAAAAATCTCCATGACCCCCTTTTGTTTTTCCTCATAATTTGAAAAGTGAAATTCGCAAGCAAGTTACTCTTTATAGAGTCGGTAGGAGTCTTATTCGTAAAACGCATCCTACGATTAAGCATTTGATATCTATTCAGTGGTTTCCTCTTCCTAAGGGTTGGATCTGTCTCAATTCATCTCCTCTCTCAAAACTTTGAGGTTGTTGTTTTCAAGCATGTCCTTAGAGTCCAACAAATGTACTGACTTATTGGCCAAGATGGATCTGCCTATATTAGACTATGGTATTTGGTTGGACATTTGCCAGACTAATCTTAGCCAATTGCCGGTGAATGACTGCATTACTTTCTCTATTAAACTTGTTGCCTAGTTTTTCTTTGTTTTGGGTCGTTGGCCCTCTATTTCTACTAAAAAAATCTCACCATACCCTTAGCTCTTTACTCCAAACACCCATTTCTTTCTAAATTTCTATTTATTAACTAATTATAATTAAATATAAAAAATTCTAATAAAACACTTAATAAATCAATATAAATTTTATTTAAAAAAAACTAAATCTTAGGTGTTACATATTGCAATATGAAAAAGCTGTTCAACTTTTCATTCTAGTAATTAAATATCTCTCCAAAAGACATTGGATATTTGTTTGAATACTCGCCAACATTTTCTTCAATGTTGTAACTACTAAATCCATTGATGTTTTCTTAATATAATTTATACTCTTACATGAAAAATTTAAAGGTTAGAGCTCTAAAGCCATTTGCAAAAAACATAAGAAAATAATGAAGGTTCATTTATTGATATTATTCTCTTAAGCAGGATAGGCGTTGAGGCAGGGCAACCAGGGCCACAACTTATACCTAAACAAAATTAGTACCTCAAAATTTTAAATGGTGGAATCAGTAAGTAATATGATTAAACATTTTATATATATTATTTTATTGAAAATACTTATTGACATGCCACGTTATTTCAGCAGCAATATACTTTAATTTACATGAGGGTATTCCTGGTCCGATTTAGTTCGATTTTAAGAAAATCCAATAATCAAATCTTTTCAAATTGAATATTATATTAAGAGCTCTAACCTTTTAATTTTCTATAATTATATAAAATTTACAAATGGCCTCAGAGACCAGAGCTCTAATCTTTTAATTTTTCACTTAACAATGTAAGGGTATATATTATATTTAAAAAAACATTCATGGATCTAGTAGTGACAACATTGAAAAAAAATGTTTGGAGAGAATTCAAACAAGCATCCAATGTTTTTGGAGAGATATTTAATTACTAGAATGAAAATTTGTACAACTTTTTCATATTGAAATGTGTAACACCCAAGATTTTTTAAAGGTTGTGCAATTTTACATTTTAAAAAAACTTCTAATTTACATCAATTAATTTTTTATAACAACATAAAATTTTTACATTTTATAAAAAATTTTAATTTACATCAATTAACTTTTTATAACAACATAAACTTTTTAATGTTTTTATATAAGTTGTAAATGTCACAAACGACGTTTCATTTTTCTTCTTTCTCAAAATTGGACTCGCGGATAAAATTTTACAAATCAGTTTTCCAAACCAATAATATCAGATTTCATTAAGTTGATTCGGTTTTTCTCCAAACCAATAATATCATATTTTAATCCGTTATCCAAACCATTAATATCAGATTTCAATATGAAAAAGTTGTTCAAATTTTCATTCTAGTAATTAAATATCTCTCCAAAAACATAGGATGCTTAATATAATATATACTCTTACATTGTTAAGTGAAAAATTAAAAGATTAGAGCTCTGAGACCATTTGTAAATTTTATATAATTATCCAAACCATTAAAATATAAAATTAACTACCTACCCATTAATGAAAATGTCACCATTCTCCCTAAATTACCTTTCAATTGATTTTTACGTAAGACTAGATCATGCCCTTTTTGGTAATTTACTAAATACAAAAACATTGACCAATAGTATGACCCAATTTTGCCAAGTGGCAGAATCTACTATCAACCCTTCAAAATTTAATTGAATGATCTTACATAATTACCCTCTACTCAATTTTATTTACACTACCAATTGGACAAACAAGTAATTAACAAATGCTACAAATAAATCTCACATAACCCTCTATTTGCATGCCAAATGCCTATCAACCATTGGCTGCCTCAGTATTTTCCCCATCCCACCAAAACCATTTCAAATTTTATCATCTCATTCTCCCACACTTTTCTATTTCTCTGTCTCCCGTTTTCTTTTTCTCTCTCTGTCTCCTATTTTTTCTCATATCTCTTTCCCCTAATCCCCTAAAAATCAAAGAAAACTATTGCAAGAGATTTAAGAATGGATTTACACTCAACACCATCACTTTCTCACATTACCTTCTCCAACCCATCTTCTACATACGATGGATGGCTTTTGTCGGATTGTTTCCCGGAAAGGTTGGACCTTTTTCAAAATAAAGCAAAACCATTACCGAGATTTGCGCGACAGAGGTGTTGTTTATCTTTTCAGAAAGATGGATGTGAAGTGGGTTTCTGAGGGCCAGGTTGGAGGACGTGATGGGGCATGCAGAGTGAGGGAGGTGAGACTGTTGTATTTGGATTTTGAAAATGCTCCTCTGAGGATTTTGCAGTATATTTTGTTGATGACTGATGACATATTCTGTTTGGCATGAATATGGTGAGTGTTTTCATCAGATTTTGCTTCACTCAATGTTTATGAAATAGAATTTAATGTTTTTATCAGGGTATTCTTTGTTTTTCTTAATGTATTATTGTGTACTAACTTCTTTGAGGACTAGCTTTAAACTTGTAATGTTCTTTGTCGTTGGAATCTTGCAGAAAGGCTGAGACATGTTGAGACCGTTGCTCAAAACTAGATCCTTCAGCATGGACTGCTGTTAATTTAGGTATTTGGCCTAGAGAGTTGGATGTATTTGACAAAGCATTTAGCTCCAATTTTTATGATTTCACAGACCTTCTTGTCTCATTACTCATCTTCATGTACTTACCTCATGCTGCTTCTCCAGTCTTGCGCTTGGAACCATTATCCTTTGCATAAGATGAACAGAATTAGGGTTTGTTGTTCATCATTCTTTTTCTTCTGTGATAGTATCTTACACCTTTTCTCTCAAAATTGAATTTCATTTAGATTTATGTATTCTAATTTTGATTGTTTTATTTTTGTATAAATATTGTATAGTTGGATTTTATTTGTGTTTCAGTATCATTCAGATGTTGGCCATATTGATTTTAATAATGTGAAGCCGCAAAGCGAATGAGGTATGTGTAATTTTATATCATCGTTTATTTTGCAATACTTGACTTTTTCATTTAGTTTTGGATGTATTTGAATGCAAAAGTGATCAAGCTCTGATGTTCATGACCTCATACGTGGTGAAGCGGAAAGCCAATGAGATTGATAAAAGCAAGGTATGATCGGGGGACTACAATTTAAAAAAAAATTTATGTGTAAACTTTTGAGTCTGGGATTGCTCATAATTTAATTGAACTTATTACATTTATTGCGCAGATTGAAAAGAATAGAGGTGATAAAGGAGGGTTTGGTCCATTATCATCAATGGGTTCTGGAAGAATTGAAAATAGCTTCAGTGATTTGAGCATATCTAGCACTGGATCTGGTTTTGGATCAAGTACTGATGTTGATTCCTTTTCTACCAAACCCAAAGGTTGGTTTTGTAACGCCCCCTTTTTATACCCCAAAATAATCACATATCAAATCATATAGTCACGAATACAAGTATTTTTATTTTCATCAGAGTATATTTACATTAAGGTATAAAAGAAGTGCGTCACAATACTCACGAAACGACCACATGAATATTAATGTTTAAAAAGAATTAGCTCAAAAGGGGTAAATCTCAACTAAAAATAAACGCATGATTCTTCGAAATTACATATTCATGTTTTCTCTTAAAGCGGAAGACTAAAACATATATATATTCACTTAAGACATGACAAAACGTAATTACATGTCATCTGGTTGTTCACAACTTCATTCTCACACAAACAAAACATCATTTAGACATTCTACAAGCCTATCTACCAAAAGTTACATATCAGAGCGACCGACACGAGGGAAAGGAACTATACTCCAAAGGAAACCTCCAGCGAATCCTAATCTGCAATGCCTCGTAGGGCATTATAAAACAACAAAAGGGTGAGAAACATTATCATAATAATCAAGGCATAAGATATATATATATATATATATATATATATATATATATATATATATATATATATATATATATATATATATATATATATATATATATATATATATATATATATATATATATATATATATATATATATATATATATATATATATATATATATATATATATATATATATATATATATATATATATATATATATATATATATATATATATATATATATATATATGTACAAGTACCAAATGCCTATACCTTCTATTTATTCACTACAATGCATAACCATAGATTCTCACCGCATTAAATACACATAGACATAATCGTTCCTACTTAATCATCTATTCATCGGTCAATATCTTTCACATTTACTTATTTGCTAACGCATCTCATCAATTCCTGCGCATATGCATGTTTACATATGAAAATCCCGATCATACCATGCGATCCATATAAGACTCATTCACTACCCTCAATCCTCTTTCCGGACTATGGGTACGTCGCTTATGCTCTACCGGGAACAACGTCTCGGCCATTCTACCCCGGTAACTACCTCACTAGGAACGACGCATCGCCGTTCTACCCTAGTGAGTAGAATCTCTCTACATATACATCAACCTCATTCTCATATTTACCAGACGCAATAAATATATATATATATATATATATATATATATATATATATATATATATATATATATATATATATATATATATATATATATATATATATATATATATATATATATATATATATATATATATATATATATATATATATATATATATATATATATATATATATATATATATATATATATATATATACACACACATACACTAATACATTCTCAATGCATTATTTTCAATTCATCATTTGAAGATGATAATGCACTCATAGAGACCGACACCTCGACCCTATGCAGCTACAACCACGGTACCGACTCATTTGTCCGTCAGATTCCCTTAGAACTCACTCCTCTCGCACTTATACGGTTACACTATAACTCATCAGATTTCCCTAGGAATCACTATATAACTGTCGCATCAAGCGAGGTTCTGCAGATCCTACACGGGATCAAATATAACCATCGCTCACACCCCACATGGGCACACGAGGTTCTGCAGATCCTACACGGGATCAAATATAACCATCGCATCAAGCGAGGTTCTCCAGATCCTACACGGGATCAAATATAACCATCGCTCACACCCAACATGGGCACACGAGGTTCTGCAGATCCTACACGGGATCAAATATAACCATCGCATCAAGCGAGGTTCTGCAGATCCTACACGGGATCAAATATAACCATCGCTCACACCCCACATGGGCACACGAGGTTCTGCAGATCCTACACGGGATCAAATATAACCATCGCATCAAGCGAGGTTCTGCAGATCCTACACGGGATCAAATATTACAAATGCATACATATTTGCAAATATATTATCATGCATTCTTCACACATCAACACGTACAATTATCATGCACTCACAATGTGTGTTATATTCATCATTCATCACAATTGCCATGCATTTTTATTCAATTCTAATCAATGCATAATTTTCCCAAAGGCCACGATTCAAAATCACATTCATACACTAGGTTTCACGCCTTACGGCTACCCACAGCACATCACAAACCAGCACATAAGCTATTAAATCAAAGAAGGGTCGATCGCAACCGAAACCCCAAGCCACGGCGGCACCATGCGACAGGGAAAAATTCATCCTGCTATGTTCGCTACACGCTCGCCTAGCGAGCTGCTAGCAAACGTTCGCCACCTTCTCGCCTAGCTAACTGCTAGCGAGCAAGAACAGAAGCTACAGACTTCGTTCGCTACCTCGTTCGCCACAGCGAACCCCCAGTGAGTCATTCGCTACTCCATTCGCTGCCAGCGAAGGAGACCAAAACACCATTGTCCCAAGTCTGGGACCATTCGCTACGCACTCGCTCAGCAAGATGCTAGCGAACACTCGCGACCTGCTCGCCTAGCGAGCTGCTAGCGAGCGTCTGCGGACTGAACTTTCTCCCACTGTTCAGAATCCAAACACCCGATGAAATCCACCGATAAATCCCAACTTGTTTCCAGTAGCCTTAGTCTAACATTCCTCGACTAAATTCTACCACTTATCCTCATTTCCAATCGTTAAAACTCGGTTTCTACCGATCGAATCAATTTCGATCTAAAATGGAAGTTTATAGAAAACTCTCCAAAACTCTACCCGATTAACCATACACATACATAACCAAACATATTGATTAAGATAGTAAGATTTCACACCCTTACCTTGGATTAATCGAAGCTTTGAGTTGCTCTTGATGATTCCACTCTTTTCCTCTTCTTCTTCTTCTCTTTTCTCTTCCTTTTTCCTTCTTCTCCCTTTCTTTCTCTCCTTCTCTTTTCTTTCCTCCTTTACTCTTATATCTTTTCTTTCTATTTCTATTCTTTATATTTCTTTCCATTATATTTCCTCCAATACACCTATTATTCCAATCAATTTCCATAAACCATCCACTTAACCATTAATTGAGACTGTCCGAAATATTTCCCACTAAACTTTCCAAAACTCTACAAATGATAAAATAGCATAATATGTAGACTTAACATATTATCACACTATCCCATAATTAAAATAATTCCAATAACTAAATTAATTAGTTAAACCGAAATTGGGTTGTTACAACTCTCCCCCACTTTAGGAATTTTCGTCCTCGAAAATGTTATCCAATTCAGACAACTCGGGATGTGACACACGCATCCCAATCTTCCCAATCCGATTCCATCTAGTTGATTCTTCCCAAATACCTTTACCAAGACAATCCTTCTTTCCTCGAAGTTGCCTCAGTATTCAAATTCTCTCTCACTCACACACCATCCATCCGGATTGATGCGCTTCCTCAGCTTAGACACGCGAACACATCATGTAATTTCCTTTAGTGACAGCGGTGAAACAATCTAACATGTTATTCCCCACGCTTCCGCTGCACTACTCTGACACAGTTACAACGAGTCACGGTGTGCTTCCGAGACTTCAAGCTCGACTACACCAGTTACTATCGTAACTCTCAAAACACGTCTTTTCTTGGGTCCTCTAATCTCTTCAGTCGTCTTTTGCACAAACCTCAGGTCCGAGTACAACACTCTCGCCTGAATCATATTAATACAAATGAGCCTTACACTCCTGCCATACAAGGCTTCGGATTCCCCTCCGACACAATATCCGGTGATACTACATACGGTCTTTATCACTTCGGTGATATCCATCACAACTAGTTCCAACATAGAATGATTAATCTTCTTTGACAGGAAAAGGGTCAATCCAGTCATTCCATCCAGAATCTCATCAACAAAATCATATTCTCACATCCTTCGGAAAACCCCATGCAAAATTCATGGAATTACCCTTCGATCTCAACTCTGGAATATACAACGATCACATTAGACCTATCAATCTCAGACGTTCATTCTTCGACTCTCGACAAGTCACACCAGCACCTACGACTGTTGCTTTCTCCATCTGTGGCTATCAAAATAATTCTTTCAAAATACTCTCATCCAATCCCCTTTATTCGGACTCTTAGACTCTATCACAACATCTCATGTCACCATCTCCACCAATCCAAACATCACTCCTTCGATTTTTAATTCGTCAAACTCAATCACCCTATTAACTCCAATTAGAATTCCAACCTTCTCGAATCTCGTCTAGAATACCAATAATCAGTCTCATCACCTAAGGTTCCGCAATTCGTTGTCGTAGCATACACACCAGACACAAGTTTCCAAAACAACTCAATCAATTTTAATCCTTTTACCACCTAAGCAGACATACCATACGGAGCTCTCAATATCTGACTAGTTTCCGCAACTAAGTCGATTGCAACTCCACTTCACGTCCTGGTTGTACAACACTTATCTTGTCAGGATAACTCTCGGGCAACAGCAATCAACCGGTAAACCGCCAACTTCCCACTTTCATTAATACTCAAAATTTCCCTCAAAGTTAAACATCTTAAGCTCTCAAGGCCATTACTCGCCTCAAATCTCAACTAAACAATTGAAGCTCTCAAACTCTGGCACAAACACACAACAAATGGTCCGATCGGGTTCGACATAACCGACACACAAGTTGTTGACGTTTCTTCCAAAACTCCTTGAACTTCTTCATAGTGACATAACACTGCTTTCTCCTCCAACCCGGATAACACCAGCTCTTGATGTTCAACAATACACTTAGCTACAGATCCACACTTGTAGCATCTTGGAGAACCACAAGTTCTCCCCCACTTGGATCATTCCTACCTCTGCAGACAATGGCTAAACAACAAACACGTACCGACAGTGTCTTCACACACATGTCGTGTACAAGGGAACAACCAACATTAGACAACTTGGCCGGATGGACCGACCTGCTCTAATACCACTTTGTAACGCCCCCTTTCTATACCCCAAAATAATCACATATCAAATCATATAGTCACGAATACAAGTATTTTTATTTTCATCAGAGTATATTTACATTAAGGTATAAAAGAAGTGTGTCACAATACTCACGAAACGACCACATGAATATTAATGTTTAAAAAGAATTAGCTCAAAAGGGGTAAATCTCAACTAAAAATAAACGCATGATTCTTCGAAATTACATATTCATGTTTTCTCTTAAAGCGGAAGACTAAAATATATATATATATATATATATATATATATATATATATATATATATATATATATATATATATATATATATATATATATATATATATATATATATATATATATATATATATATATATATATATATATATATATATATATATATATATATATATATATATATATATATATATATATATATATATATATATATATATATATATATATATATATATATATATATATATATATATATATATATATATATATATATATATATATATATATATTCACTTAAGACATGACAAAACGTAATTACATGTCATCTGGTTGTTCACAACTTCATTCTCACACAAACAAAACATCATTTAGACATTCTACAAGCCTATCTACCCAAAGTTACATATCAGAGCGACCGACACGAGGGAAAGGAACTATACTCCAAAGGAAACCTCCAGCGAATCCTAATCTGCAATGCCTCGTAGGGCATTATAAAACAACAGAAGGGTGAGAAACATTTTCATAATAATCAAGGCATAAGATATATATATATATATATATATATATATATATATATATATATATATATATATATATATATATATATATATATATATATATATATATATATATATATATATATATATATATATATATATATATATATATATATATATATATATATATATATATATATATATATATATATATATATATATATATATATATATATAAAAATGTACAAGTACTGAATGCCTATACCTCCTACTTATTCACTACAATGCATAACCATAGATTCTCACCGCATTAAATACACATAGACATAATCGTTCCTACTTAATCGTCTATTCATCGGTCAATATCTTTCACATTTACTTATTTGCTAACGCATCTCATCAATTCCTGCGCATATGCATGTTTACATATGACAATCGCGATCATACCATGCGATCCATATAAGACTCATTCACTACCCTCAATCCTCTTTCCGGACTATATGGGTACGTCGCTTATGCTCTACCGGGAACAACGTCTCGGCCATTCTACCCCGGTAACTACCTCACTAGGAACGACGCATCGCCGTTCTACCCTAGTGAGTAGAATCTCTCTACATATACATCAACCTCATTCTCATATTTACCAGACGCAATATATATATATATATATATATATATATATATATATATATATATATATATATATATATATATATATATATATATATATATATATATATATATATATATATATATATATATATATATATATATATATATATATATATATATATATATATATATATATATATATATATATATATATATATATATACACACACACACACACACACACACACACACACACATAAACTAATACATTCTCAATGCATTATTTTCAATTCATCATTTGAAGATGATAATGCACTCATAGAGACCGACACCTCGACCCTATGCAGCTACAACCACGGTACCGACTCATTCGCCCGTCAGATTCCCTTAGAACTCACTCCTCTCGCACTTATACGGTTACACTATAACTCATCAGATTTCCCTAGGAATCACTATATAACCGTCACATCAAGCGAGGTTCTGCAGATCCTACACGGGATCAAATATAACCATCGCATCAAGCGAGGTTCTGCAGATCCTACACGGGATCAAATATAACCATCGCATCAAGCGAGGTTCTGCAGATCCTACACGGGATCGAATATAACCATCACTCACACCCCACATGGGCACACGAGGTTCTGCAGATCCTACACGGGATCAAATATAACCATCGCATCAAGCGAGGTTCTGCAGATCCTACACGGGATCAAATATAACCATCGCTCACACCCCACATGGGCACACGAGGTTCTGCAGATCCTACACGGGATCAAATATAACCATCGCATCAAGCGAGGTTCTGCAGATCCTACACGGGATCAAATATAACCATCGCATCAAGCGAGGTTCTGCAGATCCTACACGGGATCAAATATAACCATCGCATCGAGCGAGGTTCTGCAGATCCTACACGGGATCAAATATAAACATCGCTCACACCCCACATGGGCACACGAGGTTCTGCAGATCCTACACGGGATCAAATATAACCATCGCATCAAGCGAGGTTCTGCAGATCCTACACAAAATCAAATATTACAAATGCATACATATTCACAAATATATTATCATGCATTCTTCACACATCAACACGTACAATTATCATGCACTCACAATGTGTGTTATATTCATCATTCATCACAATTGCCATGCATTTTTATTCAATTCTAATCAATGCATAATTTTCCCAAAGGCCACGATTCAAAATCACATTCATACACTAGGTTTCACGCCTTACGGCTACCCACAACACATCACAAACCAGCACATAAGCTATTAAATCAAAGAAGGGTCGATCGCAACCGAAACCCCAAGCCACGGCGGCACCACGCGACAGGGAAAAATTCATCCTGCTACGTTCGCTACACGCTCGCCTAGCGAGCTGCTAGCAAACGTTCGCCACCTTCTCACCTAGCTAACTGCTAGCGAGCAAGAACAGAAGCTACAGACTTCGTTCGCTACCTCGTTCGCCACAGCGAACCCCCAGCGAGTCATTCGCTACTCCATTCGCTGCCAACGAAGGAGACCAAAACACCACTGTCCCAAGTCTGGGACCATTCGCTACGCACTCGCTCAGCAAGATGCTAGCGAACACTCGCGACCTGCTCGCCTAGCGAGCTGCTAGCGAGCGTCTGCGGACTGAACTTTCTCCCACTGTTCAGAATCCAAACACCCGATGAAATCCACCGATAAATCCCAACTTGTTTCCAGTAGCCTTAGTCTAACATTCCTCGACTAAATTCTACCATTTATCCTCATTTCGAATCGTTAAAACTCGATTTTTACCGATCGAATCAATTTTGACCTAAAATGGAAGTTTATAGAAAACTCTCCAAAACTCTACCCGATTAACCATACACATACATAACCAAACATATTGATTAAGATAGTAAGATTTCACACCCTTACCTTGGATTAATCGAAGCTTTGAGTTGCTCTTGATGATTCCACTCTTTTCCTCTTCTTCTTCTTCTATTTTCTCTTCCTTTTTCCTTCTTCTCCCTTTCTTTCTCTCCTTCTCTTTTCTTTCCTCCTTTACTCTTATATCTTTTCTTTCTATTTCTATTCTTTATATTTCTTTCCATTCTATTTCCTCCAATACACCTATTATTTCAATCAATTTCCATAAACCATCCACTTAACCATTAATTGAGACTGTCTGAAATATTTCCCACTAAACTTTCCAAAACTCTACAAATGATAAAATAGCAAAATATGTAGACTTAACATATTATCACACTATCCCATAATTAAAATAATTCCAATAACTAAATTAATTAGTTAAACCGAAATTGGGCTGGTACAGGTTTCCCTAGATTCTCACAAATTCATCTAGAATGTTTGTAAATGTAACTACTTAAAATGGCAACAAATCATGCAGTCTCCAAGGTTGTGCTTTATTCTATGTCCAAATTATCATGTTTTAGAATTAAGAGTTATCTTTTCATTAATGCACCCTCCTTTTCTCTTCCTTAGGTCGGCCAACTGCGTCTGCTGCTGCTCTGCCAAAGGGTCTTGGCATGAAGCTTGGTAAATCTCAAAAGACAAATCAGTTTTTGGAATCATTGAAAGCAGAAGGTGAGGTCATTCTTTAAGATGTCCAGCCAAGACTTAGCCAGTCTCGGACAGCTGCCCCACCCCTTACCGATCCTGTCACTTTAACTGTTGAGGAGAAATTAAATGTGACTCTGAAACGAGATGGCGGAGTTGGTAGTTTTGATGTTCAAGGCACATTGTCTCTGCAAATTCTTAACCAAGAAGATGGACATATTCAAGTTCAGGTATTGTATACTTACTATCTTTCTCAAGCTGTGTCCTATGGCTTGCATAACCAGGAATTTATTTTTAATAACAAAATGAGTTATTGACATGCAAAAGTTATAGTTGTTTCATTTAATCTCATCATCATTTGATAAAACAGTTCATGTGAAACAAAATTCTTTTCCCACCTTAGATGTTGTCTATAGTGTATACACACTTTTCTCATGGTTTATGTGAGGTTTAGTTTGCACCGATATGTTAGACAAACAATTATCTATGTTTCTTATTGTTAATGTTTAAAAATCAATTTGTATGCAATTTAAAATAGGTCAATTATAAAGTTTTAGTTAGATACTTCAGGCATAGATGTTAAGCTCAATATGAGCTGTTTTTTTTTATGCTTTAGTCACTCGATCAATCTTCTTACACACGTGATGGGGCTGATACATATTTTCAATAGAGAAAAGCTTACCTTTAATTAAATAATAAAAGAATAACATCATTCAGTTGCTGGAGCAGCCTACTAGAGGTTTTCCTCAGGACTGTTATGTTCCTTCCTTTTATTAACTCTCCTAACTAACCTAGCCTATATACAGTTAAAGATATCATTAGTTCAGTTAGTTTCCGATCGTGGCTCCCTACAACCTTTATTATTTCTCCGACTGTACACCCATTTAACCGGGGGCATGGTAGCACAACAGTTAGGTTATATAGTTGTGTATTACCGTATTCTCCGATATTTTGGATAGAAAAAGAATAGGCCTGAATGATATAACAACTACAACAACCAAGCCTTATTCTGGTAGGTTTAGCTAGCTAGGCAAGGATCAGGATCCTGAAAGAGAGAAATAAAGGGAAAAAGTCTAAATGGTTGTGGTTCAATTAGGCCTAAAAAAAGAAATTGAAAAGGAAGATAATGGGATTTAAAATACGTCTAAGTTGATTATTCTTTGGTCAATCACAACATTCTGATGCTTTTGATATGTGATGTATTTTAGAGTTTTACCAAAACAATCATTTTGGTTCCCTACGTCGAAGAAAGAATAATGATTTATTTACATGCAAATAAAATTTTCAATATACAAAATGATATATATTTCTGTTCGATCAATTTATTTGTTTTCTCTCCATTTTTTTCAGTTGTTTTTGTACAGTACCTACATTTTTCAGTATGCACCTTTCATTAAAAAATGCTTCCATTTTCCCCCCTCAAGACTGTTTTTGTATGCATATATCACTTTGGAAGACAACTAAAGTATTGGTACTTGCATATTGTGCCATGTTTTTGCAGGTCCAAACTGGTGATAATCAGACCATCTCTTTCAAGACACACCCTAACATGAATAAAGAGCTATTTTCCCATGATTATATACTAGGTCTAAAGGATCCTAATATGTCTTTCCCCACTGGTCAAGCCAGTGATGCTGCAGGTGTTGGTCTTTTAAAGTGGAGAATGCAAAGCACCGATGAGTCATTGGTGCCACTGACAAGTGAGTTAATATTTATCATGAATGTGGCCAACTACTTTATTTTCATGGAATAAGAACTGACATTGTCACATATATTTCAAATGAAGTCAACTATTGGCCACTTCTTCTGGAAATAAAACTTATGTCAACATTGAATATGAGGCTTCATCAATGTTTGATCTGCGGAATGTTGTGATTTCAGTACCTCTTCCAGCTCTTCGAGAGGCATCACCTGTTAGTCAGATTGATGGAGAATGGAGGTGTGTAATTTGTTGTTTTTCTTCCCTGAACAATCATGTTTTTGGTTGAAGTCAGTTGTAAATTGTTGTGGTTAGTAGAATCTGTTACACATTCGGGAGCTTTAAACCACTGATCAGATTTTCATGCATTATATTGTTTAATGGAACTAATTTTGCTTTCGCACATCACCCATCCCCTCCCAAAATCACCAATTGATGATGTCTTTCATATTCTTACTTACATTTATAGCTCAAATCATTTTACTTTACTCACATTCTTGTGCACTTGATATTTCCCTAATAAAATTGGTTTGCATGTATGACTCTAGGAATTTCATTTTGGAGTGGTCTGTCCTTCTAATTGACAATTCAAATCGCAGGTATGCTAAGTTTGGAGTGACTTATTAAGATTTAATTTTAAGCTTTAGATTTGTTTTGTCTGATCTTAAAAATTTGGCAGTGGGTCAATGGAGTTTGTTGTTCCACAAGCGGATTCATTAGCATTCTTTCCCATTTCAGTTTGTTTTGCAGTAACTGAGACATTTAGTGACCGGAAGGTTTGTGTTTTTCTTTATGGTACTCAATTTTATTAGGGGTAGTGGATGTAGTGTAATTTGGAACATGTGTCAAAATTTGAAACCGACATTTATTAACCCAAAGATGTTTGTATGGCTAGGAAGTTTTTTCAACTCATTTGCCGTCTTCTATGGATAACATATGATATTATTAGCTTGAATGTTGATGTAATGATCTTAACCTTTTTTGCTTATCTTTAAACGTAACTTTTTATTTTATAGATCAATTATTTTAAAAATTATCTTTATTAACTACTTAATTAAAAAATGATTATTTATCAAAGATGAACATATAATTTTCTTTAATTAATATTTATTGTATAATTATATATGTGATAAATGTTAAGATGTTACAAAATTCTTTAAGAAACCATTTTTTTAAAATATTACTTTTTCAAATCTTAAAGGAAAGTTATTTTAGAAATTTTATTTTGTGACTCTTCAAAAATACTACAAATAAATAACATCAGGTTAAGATACACATAAATATAAGATAATAATTTTTTGTATTGCACGAGCTTATAATACATATTTTATTTTAATTAATAATTGTTTTTATTTGAAAGATAAATTTCTTATTTTTAAATGTAAAAAATTAACTTTTATTTTTATTTTTCCTTTTCACATGTTATTTTTTATATTGTTATTTAATAGAATTAAATTTATATGATCAACTGAATTTATATGATCAACATTTATTTTACAATTAAATAACTTATTTAAAGTTTATATGTCCATTTAAATACAATTTATATTGTATCAATTAAATTTATTCGTGTTACCTATCAAATAAATTTCAAACTAAACTTGACATTTGAGATATAAAATCTTTATTTTTAAATATCAATTTTTTGTTTTATTTTTTTTCCATTAGACATGTCTTATTTTTATCTTTTTAAATACTTATTTAATGCAATTGATTTTATATGATCATTAACTATTTTACAATTAAATAATTTATTTTAAATTTACATTTATGTTTAAATAATTTAATATCGTATCAACATTTGTTATATTTTTTTTATTATATATTTTTATTATGGATCATTAATAATATTTGTCAAATATACATTATATTCTGTAACACAATTTATCATTCTTTCATTTAATTATTATAATATTATAATTTTGATTTAAATGCACTTTTAATCTCTCTATTTATAAATTTTTAACATTTTACTTTCCTTTTAATTTTTCCATACTTTTAATCTCTAAAGTTTTTTTGGGATTTTTTTTATACTTTTAATCCCTCTCTAAAGTTGTTAATTTTTGGAATTTTTTTTATACTTTTAATCTCTAAACTTATTTTTTGAGATTTTTTTAGTCCCCACCTGTTTTGATTATGTATCGTTCAGAAATGTAATTTAACATGGTAAATAAGATGTCATATCATTTAATGAATTACAAATTTAATAACATGGTATGAAATTTATATTTTCATCATTTTATAAACATGTAAACTATTTTAGATTGTGTTTATATATTAAAGAACTCTAATGTTTTCATTTAATTTCCGTTGTGAATCAGATATCTTTAAACAAAATATAAAAAACACACCAGAGTTAGAGTTAATAAATAAGAAAACAACAAGAATTGATTATTAAAACACTAAAGTTCGATAACATCTTACAAACAGACTTCGACAACATTAATGCAACTTTATTAACTGCATACAGTGGAAAAACTTTATTAACTTCATACAACTTTGTTAACGCAACGTCCATTTAAACAAAATATTCATACAACTTTCCATTTAAACAAAATATAAGAAACACATCAGAGTTAGGGTTAATAAAAATTGCATATAGTAGAAAAACTTTATTAACTTCATGCAACTTTGTTAACACAACGTCCATGGTTGCCTCACCTTTCATCTTCGACTAAAGGCGTCATTCTCTCGGGTGAAATTTTCAATCTCATACTAATTTTATACTAGTTTGAACCAATAAAATTTTACAAATCCTATCCAAACCAATAATATCATATTTTAATCCGTTATCCAAACAATTAATTTAATTATTTTATTTTAAATTAAAATAAATTATAAATAATAAAAATAAAAAGTGATAAGCTAAATCCGGATAAAAAATCAATATCAAACGAACCTAAATTGTCATATAAGGCTTATTATAAGCTCAAAAATGCGTCACGGCAAACAGAACCATATTAGTTGGAAGCCTTCCAGGGAGACATTAAAAACCGTTGAATAACGTAGCCTTATGTGGTGCCATTGAGTTCTACAATATACAATCAAACGCATAATTTGGGTTTGTGCTGTTCTTACTAGTTTCTTTGTCGTTATTTGGCTATTCTAATGTTCATTCGTTTATATCATCATATCATAAGCTTAAATACTGGGTACAATATTTTAGATATTTGACAAGATGGCAATTGCTTAATTGTTGAATCTAAATTAACACTAATAATAATTAAAAAAATGTAACCAGAAATTTGTATCTTGAAACAATTGAAATTTGTTTCAAGGATCTTCATCTGGTAATTTCATTTTGGCTCTAAGCGGCAGTCAGATGGCTATTACATAAAAGCCCCTGCTGTTGACTCATAAAATAGAGCCTTTCATTTTTAATCTATCCTAACCCTAATAATAGATCAATTCAGAATAAACACATTAACAGAAGAAAAAAATCAGTACAAAAGGAAGAGAAAGCCAGAATAAAAATATATAACAAATCAAAATTGAAACAATAAAAGATTATGGATCCGGTTAAACTTGAATTGATGATTGAAATCAAAATCATGGATTTCACACGAGATGAAGAGAAAGAAAATAGAAAGCAAAATATTGTAATTGCAGTAGAAACAGATCTGCTGCAATGGGACTGTAAATGTCCAATATATAGTTCCGCGGAAACCCTAATATTGGTAATCAAATTACAAAAGTAACCTTTTGTTGTTAGTCGAAGACTTTAAAAAGTCAAACAAACTGAGTTTGGGCCTTGTAGAATATCATTGTTTGGGCTTTTCTTTTTTTATATGTACAACCATTTGGAGATTTAACCATGCACCCCCTCTTGAAAATTGACGAAATAGTCTTTGTTATTATTTATTAATCAAAATTTATATTTTTTTAAAAAATTACTTTTATTAATTTGAAAAAATTAAACTTTTGATAGTTTAAAAAATAATTTCGATACGATTATTTTTGCATTTTTATCGCGTTTTTAGAAATTTTCAGTGAAGAAATACTGACAATTTTAAACACTTTGGTATTTATCTGGAAAAGAAAAACAAAAAAAATTATTGGAAATTTTCAAAATTTTCGATTAGCAAAATTTTGGCCTATATTCATAATTTCCAGTTGTGTAAAATAATATTTTACTCATATGGTCTATAATCTGAAGTGTTTTCTACAGATTCATGTACAGATTTTACGCAGTTCTTCACCAATAACGTTGTATGTTTTTTGTGTAACAAGTTTAATTTAAAGGTTTTCCTGTCTTTATGATATTGATAGTTTACTCTTTATATGTTATAAATGACAAATATTTCAGTCGTAATCTAAAGTATTAACATGGACACATAATATTAGTAAACAACATGGTAGTATTGTTGTCACTGTTCGTTATGATACAACAAGTGGGAAGCGAGGGAGAAAAGATAAATTGATTATGGATTGTGAGAAAAAAGGAAACTACAAAAGAAATAATGCATCTAAAAACAATAATTCCTCATAAGACATTTATAGTGCGAAAGTAAAATTTCCTTTTATGCTGAGATATGTGTCAAGTGGTATCGGTTGGAAGGTGGTGGTTAGGCGTGGATTACACAATCATAAACTATCTAAGGATTTAGATGGCCATGACATATTGGGTCGTCTAAAAGATCATGAAAGACAGTTTGTAAATGACTTGACAGAGTACAATATGGCTCCAAGGTACATAGTTGTTGCTTAAAGACAAAGATCTAGAAAATCTCACCAGTGTTATCCAGGTGTATAAACATAAAGCTACATACAATACGAGCAAGAGAGGTCCATTGAAGAAAATTCAAATGTTACTGAGTCATATCCATATATAGAAATACATGTGTTGGACTAGAAATAAGGACGAGTCAAATGTTGTTGTTGATATCTTTTGGACACATACTGATTCAGTGAAGTTGTTGAATATGTTTCATTTGGTCTTAATTGTTTATTATACATACAAGACAAATATGTAATGGCCTTCACTCATTAAAAATACAGATTTTGATTTAACAAATTTTTTACTATGTAAATTATGATCATACAGGTAATGGCTACCACTACTTGAGATTGTTAGTGTTAGTCAACAAAGTTGACGTTTTCAGTTGGCTTTACTTATTTGAAATATGAAAAGGATGAGAACTTCAAATGGACACTGAAGAAGCTCAAAGAGTTATTCTTTTCTGAAAATTTGCTACCAAAGGTTGTTGTGACGGACTAAGAACTTGCATTGATGAATGTCATGGAAGTTGTGTTCATAAATTCAACTCATTTGTTGTGTTCATTCCATATTTCAAAAAACGTTAGTATGAAAAGTAAGGAGTATGTAAAATTAGAAAGACAGGAACATGTCATGGATCTATAGAACAACATCGTGTATTCAAAGAGAGAAACTGATGTTGTCAGACACTTAAAGCACGTTGATATTGTTGATATTCCTTTCTTTGTTAAGTATGTCAGTGAAATATGATTGACAACTTATAAGGAAAAGTTTGTTGTTGCTTGGACTAACAGAGTCACTAATTTAGAGAACACAATAATGAATAGGTACACGGACGTCATTTTCATGTTACTACATTACTAAACATGATTTAACATATACTTATATTTATGGTTTTTAAGGTGGAGTTTACTCATTGGAGACTAAAAACATGTTGACTACAAGATGGGGAGATTTATGTGTTAGACGAGGGCACTGATCTAGAAGGGAGGTTGAATAGATCACTTATTTTTAATAATTTGTGCTTAAAAAAATGTTCTAAAATATGCACAAGCAACATCGGGTCAAAACTCGTCTATCCGAACCTTTATTGGAAAGATCGGATATGTGAAACCGAATGGAATGATCTTGATGAGAGAATAGAATCAATAAGGTTCCCAATTAATAATTCAAATAAAAACCACTTAAGGTGAACCAATTTCCAATGCTTAATTGAGGATAAAATTTGAATTGACAATTTACCAAACATTTGGCGTGCGTAACACTCCAAGTCAAACTTCCTTTGAATTTGTATTTCATAATTTTTCTCACTTGCAATCAAAGTGATTGCAATGGTTTTACACAGCTATTTGAAACACTACAAATCAATCGAAATATTGCTAACAATTGATTTCACACAAACTTCAACAAAATAAAAGTAAAGAGATAAATAGATAGATAGATAGATAGAGATAGATAGAGATAGATAGATAGATAGATAGATAGATAGATAGATAGATAGATAGATAGATAGATAGATAGATAGATAGATAGAGAGAGAGAGAGAGAGAGAGAGAGAGAGAGAGAGAGAGAGAGAGAGAGAGAGAGAGAGAGAGAGAGAGAGAGAGAGAGAGAGAGAGAGAGAGAGAGAGAGAGAGAGAGAAACCCAATTTGTTTAGGCAGATCCCCTTTCATCCTCGCTTAGGGTACGTCTACCCTCAATTCTAAAAATAGAATTGAGATATGTATAAAATTTGTGTGCAATATTCAATACAAGAGAAGTTCTAGCAAACCAATAATCTAACCCAATTGTTGAGGTTGAATCTAACCACTTCTCTCCCCTTGATTCCAGCTTAATCAAGTGCATCAAACACTACGAACAAACCTCCAGTTACCGCTACTCATTTGATTGAACCTTTCGTTCTTCAAGTCTTTCACTCGGCTGATTTCGATTGCAAGGTGCTCGACCTCAAATCTTCCCAAACGATCCTCCGATTACCATTACTCCCTTAAACTAACCCACCGTTCTTCAAGGATTTCACTCGGTTGAACCTGTGATGCGAAGACTTGTATAATAACCCTCAAATCTATCAAGATCTTAGAGAACAAAACCCCAATAGTTTTATCCAAAAAAATCCCACTGAATCTCTACCCAAACTTGATTTACAAATCCTACGTTTGGACGTTATCACTCTTGACTAAGCACAATCCATAAAGATAATCATGTGTGATTATTGATGAATACAATTGTGAGAGTGAAGATGAAGAGCAAGACAATGTTTCTTTCTATTTTCTTCTTGTTTTTCAAAGTGATGCATATAAGTATATATATGTATATGAATGAGTAAAGAAAACTGAGTTTGGGAACACAAAGACACAGAAAAATAAATAAACACACGCGAGTGGTCGACCTCTAGCATCTATGAGTCGGCCTGTACAAGGAAGTGGCCAAAACTGCATAAAAAAACTGGCTCATGCGTCGGTGTACAGGAACCCACGCATCGATGCATGCAAGGCAGAAAGTTTCAAAAAATTTCCCTACAGTATGAGTCGACTTGTAAGAGCTCATGTGTCAACCCATGGTAGGCGCATGGAAGGCGGAGAGTTTCAAAACCTTTTCCCTTCAGTGTGAGTCGACCTATGACCTTTATGAGTCAACCTATGGCTCTAAAAGTGACCCAAAAACCCATTTTTGACATTGTGTATGATCCTATATGTCTAATACATATATAAGGATCTGTAATACCCCAAATTTTGCCCTAAGATTTAGTCGAATCATCTCTCATTCCATCGCATTTTTGCACGACATTTAACCAGTCGCTAACAAGTTGTGTAGTCGTTTGATTTTTGCAGAAAAATATCAGGTGGTGTGCTCTTTAGCTCATGAAGGATAAAATGGTCATTTGTTCGCAGTCAGCTGTCAATTTACGAATTTTGAGTTGTAGTCAGAAAATTTGGGCCGTTTGATTTGGTTGATGTGAGTCATGGCCGAGGTGTAGTTGAAATTGTTTGGTTGAGGAGGATTGGAGCTATGTTGGAAGCAGGATTAGTCGGACATATCAGATGAGTCGGGAATTATAAAAAAAATTAGGATTTTAGTGGTGTTTCCCTTTCTATTTTATAAGATTTTTATTTCTATTTCATAATTAATTTAATTTAATTTCATGGTTAAACCAATTTTTATTTCATTTTCATTATTAAATCATTTTATTTGATGGATTAGATTAATTTTATGGATTAAATCAATTTCATTTTATTTTTCTAATTATTTTCATTTTTAATCACATGGCATCATCTAAATTAGTTCATTTTTTAAATCCATCATTATTTTCATTAAAAAAAATCAATTCCATGTTATTTCATTTTTGTCATTTGTTTTCATTTCATTTTAAATGAGATTTTATTTTATTTCATTCCATTATTTGATTTTATTTTTTTATATTGATTTTTCCTTTTCATATTGATAGAAAATGATAATGATAATAATGTTTCTAGTTTACAAGATATTAAAAAAAAAGTAAAGAATTTTATTATTCATAATATTTCTTTACATAAAAATATACAAAAATTACAAAGAAAATATAAACAAAAAATAATAATAAATATAATTAAAATTACAAAAATAATAATAAAAAGTCCTAAAAGGTCCTATTTTCTTCCGACTTTTCCGATTAAATGCTTCGAACCTGCAATCAAAACAAACAAATAATGGTATCGAGTTAATACTTTCTGACACCCTCAGAGTAGTATCATCATCAGGTGTCGGCCAATGGCATATCCGACAACTTTATGTTCTTATTAAAGGCAACCGATAAGGAAAAGAGAAAAAATGCTTTTGAAATAAGCTGTTTGGCCGAAAGTGCTTATTTGAAAAGTCGGTTTTGAGAAGTGGTTTTTTTAGGAAGACGGTTTGCCCCAAACGGGACCTTAACTCCAATCCTCCGAAAAAAATCAATTCCGACAATATCCAACAAGCAATCCAGAAACAGATTCAGAAACCAGTTCATCAAACCAGAAAACCAGTTCGAACTAGTTCAGGAAAACCAGTCAAATACAACAACAACAGCAAAGAGGTCAAGCGAAACGTGATTTCCGAAAGAAAACGGCCACCAGCTTCACAACCATTTCTCAGCAAACAAGTCAACAAACCCACGCAAGAATAGCAACAAATCATCAAACAGTTTCTCCTGGAAAACCGCAAATCACCCAGTTGTGTATCAAAAATCAAAAGCCCACAAACACAGAATGATATAAAAGGATTACAATCATAGGATACAGGACCCCAACAATCACGAAGAAAAACGGCAGAACCACAAATTATCACCCAGTTCATCTGTTAAGTCGTCGATATAACCACCCAGCCTCAGAGTCCAATACTCATCATCGGCCATCAATCTCATCCAAACCAAGGAGAATAACATCTCCAACTACCAACGAAACAACAACAGCCGCAGACGAAAGGACCACCGGCGTCGTCCGATACGAACGGCGAGCACTCCAACCGTCAAGAAGGCTCAGGAATCCATCATCGCTCCGAGATCATCCACCCAACCATAAACGCCTCAGAACCGCCGTTCATCATCGGGCACTCATCGAAGACGTCGTCGATCGGAAGTTGAGGTAAAGATACGCGTTATATTTATAATTCGTTTTTGCTTTTCAGGGACATGCAAACCAACAGAGAAGAAGGACGGAAAAGGCTCCCGAAGTCATCTAGGGAGGGCTCACGACGGCGACATACAAGCGAAAAACAAGAAGAAGATGAAAGCTCTGAAACCCGCCCATGGGGAACGAAGCCGCCGGCGTCACACATGAAGAAGAAGATATAGCCACCAGAGAGGAAAAGAAAAGGAGATTGGGGTAGAAGAAACCCTAGTCTCACAGAAAACCATTTATATTCCTCATTGTTTTTTTTTGTTTTATTTTTGTTTGTTTTATTTTATGTAGTAATGTTAAATCAAAACGTAAAAAAGGGGATGCCATTAACTTGTAAACTAAAACCAAAAATCCTCTTTGTACAAGTCTAGTTAAAAAGTTTTCTTAATTAACCTTAAAACTTAAAAAAAAAAAAAAAAAAACTCTTTTTTCATTATTAAAACTTAAGCCTTTTCTTTTTTTTATTATTCAAACTTAAAGCATTTTTTTCTTTATTTAAACTCAAAATATTTTTGTGGTAAAACTCAACATTTTTTAACTTAAAACTTTCTTTTAAAACTCAAATCTTTTTTTTTTTTATAATTAAAACCAATAAATTTAAAACATTTTTAATGAATATAAAACTAAAATTTTCTTCAATAGACTTAAATTTTTTTTTTTAATAATAAGATTAAAACAAAATTTTTAATAAACAATTTGAGTGATTTCTCCAATTAAAGCATAAAATTAACTCTCCATTTTCAATAAAAATGCGAAATGATGAGCTATTAATTATAGTTGTTTCCTTTTTGTCTAACCTACGTTAATTCGGTTGTTCAACTTATTGTTATTTCATTTGTTCGTTTTTGGCATGGATGTAATTTATGCGAGGCCATGATCGCAGTTTATTTTGCATTTTTTGGAACTTGTAATTTACGCGAGTGACCATCGCGACGCTTTCTTTACTTTCAGCCTTTTAATTCTGCCGTATAATAACTTGCCATATTTTGCGTTAGTTTACTGTTAGATCTCTTCCGAAGGAATTAGGTCTAAACCGTTTGACTGCCGAGTTGATAGTCCTCTCCTTTAACCTTTCCAAAACCCTAAATAGCCTAGGCGTCTCGCCGTGGACGAAAATACCCTTTACCCTAGCTTTTAGGTCAAAGAGTCGTCGTACTCTGTTCTAGGGTTTCCCGCTGTGGAATCCCTAATTTTAACCCTAATTTCAATTAACCATTTCAACGTAGAAATAGGAGTTTTAAGACTCCACGTAAGCGTGTCCTTAAGATACATTTACTTCCCCTTGAAACCTTGACCATAGTCAAGACGTTTCTAACCTCCCTTTCGAGGGGAACTACGATTACTCTGATTCCATTCCCTATCGAGGATACGTAGGCACAAGATGCAACGTCTTGCCGAGTAAACTTAGGACTAACCCTTAGGTCTTCTAGGTCACTACATCCCTTAGCTCAGTATATATACTTAAGCAAGTAATAAAATAAAATAGCAAAAATAAACGAAAGGTTCCTGTAGAGTACTACAGAAGTTTAGGGTGCTAGTACATTCCCTAAGCTTAACCAACCCCTTACCTAGGTCTCTTCCCGCATTGTGTTTACGATTCAAAAATAGGTTTTTCTTCTTTTGACTTTTTCCTTCAGATAAATCAAAGTCGGCTGTGAATCGAAAAATTGTGATTCAAACTAATTAATAGTTTGGTATCCTATTTCCACCGCAACAGGATCTTTATGCATATTTGCAAGAGATGAATGCATGGCTTAGACAAGGTGATACCGACTAAAATACACAAGTACTTAATATCCTAGTTTTGACATCATTAAAACATAGTAAAAAGGAACATTACCCTCACATACTCCCTTTTTTTATAATGGCAAAACCTTTCCAATACATTGAGTACTTGAAGGACATTCTCCCCCTAACTATATAGACTTCCATAGAATTCTGAACTTTGTGAACTCATTTTTACTTTCTCCCCCTTTGTCAACATCAAAAAGAGTAAAGCAACCAGTCATTTAGAAACGTAATATTCACATATCAACACAAACATATGATATTGCAACATATACAACATTGATAATCATCCATATATAATGTTGTCAATGCAAACAATAAAGAGAAATAACTCAAGAACCATAGAGCAATAGTAAAGAAATGCATTACACAAAACACATGGTTTAGCATAAGTCTTGAGAAAAACAAAAAACCAAAAAAAATAATTCAAAATGAGATGCAAGACATGACAACAACAAAATGTAATTGACTATGGTCATCGACCCCTATGAGGTTGACCTCTCTCTCGGAATGTTTGATCTTGATTTTCTCCTTGAGCATCCAGACATTCACACATATCAAGGACACTTCGGTTGAGAGTGCTGAGGCTCACTGAGAGTACACGATGTTGATTTTCCGAGGTTTCAGCAATTTCATCGAACCGACCCAAGACCCTTGATGCAAAGATATCAAAGTTTTCATTCTGAGCACGAATTTGCCCCTGCACTGTTTCGTAGCATTGTTCTTGAAGAGTTGCAAAGTTTTGGCTCTTAAGTTGCATACTTCAGAGCATTTCAAGAATGACCGAATTGTTTGTTGAAGGAATATTTGGAGAATGAGGCACATATTAGGAGCCTTGCTCAGACCAAGCATTTTGACGCCATGTACCCCATCTTTGGTTATCATTAGTGTCCTGAACCGGAAAGTCACCCAACCAAACATGATCATCATGAATTTCATAGGGAAACTTGGTTTCTATGGGATGAGTTTCCTTATCTTCGTATTGTTCTTCCTCTTCGGTCTCATTTGAGTTACGGATGTGTCGACTTGAACTCCTAGGCTTGAGCACATAGGTTTTCAGTTGCTTGTCCCAAATATATCCCATAAGATTCATAGTCTTTTGACTAAACTCTTGGTCAGCAGTAAGTGAGATGTAAGGGACGTCAGGCACAAAAGTTCCAGCATGATCTAATATGGTTTGGATCAATTATCCATGGCATAATAATGAACCTCTGCCGCTTTCTTTCAACACATAAAAGCGACTTGCAAAATAGTAAGACCATTTTACATTGATCTTATTCTTGAGGAGATAAATCAAATGAACTTCAGCTTGATTAACCCTTGAGTAACCACCTTTCTTTGAACGTAAAATGTGGGAGACAATCCACTGCAGAATGCGATCCTCCCGTTTCAAAAGACCAGTTGTGACAGACTTAGGAAAGTTATCACCCGCGACTACTTCAGTAGAATAAGGATCCTGGAGTTCAATCCGATCTTAAAATCATACTGCGCATCCAATTTTTATTCAGTTATATGAAGGGCTTGAGAAAGGTGATGACACATGTCAAACAAATCTCGCCACATAGAGCTACTAATATTATAGCTTTTGCCCCCCATCTTAAAAGCAAACTCATACCCGTTAAATTTATCCATCAAACCAGCATAAAACATTCTAACCATATCTTCATTATAGTTTGTACTACATTCCAAAAAAGCATTTATCTTTTGATGGTTCAAAACATCTATAATTTTAGGGATATTCATCATGTCTGCTACCTTAGGGTAATACACATGTCTACTACCTTAGGTTTTTTAAAAATATCGGCAAGTTGATTCTTATTATCAACATGCTCAAATACGGCATCTTCTTTTTCAACATGAACCCTAAGGAAGTGGTGACGAATCTCAATGTGTTTGGTGCAAGAATGTAGCACTAGATTCTTGGGTAGATTGATGGCACTCATGTTATCACAAAGAATAAGAATAAGATGAAGTTTATCATTAAAATCAAGTAGTTGTTGTTTAAGCCATAAAATTTGAGCACAAAAACTACCGGCTGCGACTTATTCCGCCTAGGCAGTTGACAAAGCAATGAAAACTTGCTTTTTGCTATTCCAACTTAATAAGGAGTTTGAAAAGAAATGACAAGTGCCACTAGTGCTCTTCCTATCTGATTTGTAACCAGAAAAATTGGAATCAGAATAACTAACCAAATTACAATCAATTCCCTTGGAAAACCAAATCCCAAACTTGGATGTACCACAAAGGTATCTAAGTATACGCTTTAACGCTTTCAAATGTGATTCCTTGGGACATGATTGATATCTAGCACACATACAAACACTGAACATAATATCTGATCAAAATGCAGTGAGATATAGAAGAGAACCTATCATACCTCTATACTTCTTCATATCAATGACCATACCATTTTCATCTCGATCTAAATTCACATTTATGGGCATTTGAGTGTCAATAGATTTTGCGTTGGCCATATAAAAGCGCTTGAGTAGATCATAGCAATACTTTGTTTGGATCAAAAAAGTTCATTCTTTGAGTTGTTTGATTTGAAGTCTAAGGAAGTAGGTCAGCCCCTCCATCATACTCATATCAAAATCACCTTACATTACCTTTGAAAATTCCTTGACCAAGTGCATATTAGTAGATCCAAAAATAATGTCATATACATAAACCTGGACTAGAATAGAGTGATTTCCTTGATGCTTAATAAAAAGTATAGTAACAACCTTCCCTCTTGAGTATCCTTAGTCGAGTAAAAATTTACTAAGTCGTTCATACCAAGCCCTACGAGCTTGCCTGACACCATACAAAGCAAGTTTAAGTTTATAAACGTAATCTGGATACTCATGACTTTCAAAACCGGGAGGTTGAGATACATAAACTTCTTCATTAATATATGTTTTTAAGAAAGCACTCTTCACATCCATTTGATATAATTTTAAATCTTTTGAACAAGAATAGGCTAGCAAAAGGCTATAGCCTCAAGGCGGGCAACCAGAGCATAAGTCTCCTCATAGTCAATCCCCCATATTGGTTATAACCTTGAGCCACTAGTCGAGCTTTAGTATGAGTTATTACTCCGTTTTCGTCTAGTTTGTTCCTAAATACCCATTTTGTACCAATTACTTGATGGCCTCGCAAAGGGGGGACAAAGTCCTATACCTCATTTCTCTTGAATTGATTTAATTCCTCTTGCATTGCTAAAAACCAATGTTCATCAAGTAAGGCATCTTTGGAGTTTTTAGGATCAATGTGAGAGAGGAAAGCAAAATGATAACAGAAGTTACTTATCTTAGACCGTGTAGTTACTCCTTTTGTGATATCTCCGAGAATATTATCGTTTGGATGATCCTTAGAGGATCTCCATGCCAAGAAAAGATCATCACCGCTAATTGGATGATCCTCCTCAATCTTTTCAGAGTTGAGATCTTCCTCTTCTTGGACTTTCACCGATTCAACTTGATCTCTCTTCTACACCGTCTTTGAGTATGTCTTGCAAAGAAACACCTGTACCATGAAAAGAAATACCTTTCTTGACAATTTTCGGACAAGATTCATCAAAAGTAACATGCACAAATTCTTCCACAATAAGTAATCTTTTATTGTACACTTTATATGCTTTACTAGATTGAGAGTATCCGAGAAAGATACCTTAATCGGCTTTTGAGTCAAATTTACCAAGATTTTCTTTTCCATAATTTAAAATGAAATATTTACATTCGAAAACATGAAGATGTGATACATTTGACTTTCTACCTTTTAAAAGTTCATAGGGAGTTTTGTTGAGAATAGGACGTATAAGAACCATATTCAACATATAACACGTTGTACTAATAACATCGGCCCGAAAATATTTAGGAATACCACTATCGTTGATCATAGTCCTTCCTAGCTCCTCTAAAATACGTTTTTTTTACGTTCCACCACTCCATTTTGTTGAGGAGTTCTTGGAGCGAAAAAGTTATGATCAATGATATGTTTATCACAAAACTCCTTAAAGAGGTGGTTTTCAAATTCACCCCTGTGATCGCTTCGGATAATAACGATGCTAGAATATGGTTTATTTTGAGAAACCTAAGGTATCTTGGCTTACCTCCACAACTTGGTAGCTACATTCAGACCCTTCACACTTATAATATTTTCACTATGATAAAATTTATTACAACTACTAAGGAATATTCTTTTCCATCAAACAATACCTTAGATTTCTCACACAACGAATCATACGTAACGGAGTCTCTCTGTTTTTCCAAATATACACGCTACAAATTAGCCCTTTGAGAAAATTACAACATGAACTAATAAATATGTTTGAGTATTTTACAAAAGAAACTCCCATAAAAAAAAGATAAGGACTTATATTAATACAATTTTTGACCTTTAAATAAAAATTGTAGGAATGAAGTTCACTTTTGACTTTGGAATAATTTATGTAATTCATTTCTTTCTTAGACTTGCAAAACTTATTTTGCAAATTTTGTTTTTTGTTTTGCAAATTTTAGTTGAATATATAGAAGAGTTTGATTAGACCTTTATAGGGATGAATCCTAAAGGATTAGAGTTATTGTGAGGATTGTACTAGGTATCATAGAATTTTCACATAACATGTACTATTTGGCAAAAGTTTTCTCACATAATGTTTACTAGTGTGTGTATCTTGTACTATTCCAATTTTCTATGTTTGAAAAATATTTTTTGAAAGGGAAAACATAAGAGCATAACTAATATTATCTTTAGAGGATTAGTTACCTTAGAATATCAACTTGGTCTTGTATATTAGAGGATTAGGTGAGTTAATTTTTTGTAGCATTGATAGAGCATGTAGCTCTTTATCCATATATAGGCCGCATTAGTGTCAGACGATGTTGCACTAGTTCCATGTCAAATAAAGTCTCTTAATCTTTTTGTAGTGGAAATCATGGTACAAGCCAATGTTGAGATTGTTCTTTCTGATGGAAATAAAAGTGTCAAAGGGAAATACTAAAGTTTGTCTCTACGCATTCTACCAATGTATATATTCCTTAAATTGTTGAGTGATTTTTTAAACATGTTGCAATTGTTAGATGATAAAATTATTCTCTTATATCTTGCTATCATCAAAACCGAAATTAAGGATCATTGTTTTACAAACTATTTTAGTTCTAACAAAGACAAGTGAATGTGACATAAGAGGATATTTTGTTTGTGGAGTTCAAGTTGTTAGAAATAATTTATATTTTATAAAACTTAGTTTTGTTAGAGGATAATTTAGTACTTTAGTATGTTGCATTTGTGGCCCTAGTTTTCTGTGTAGAAATAGACTAGTGGTAGATGTCATTTTATAATTCTTTCTTACAATCTTTTGTAGCCATCATTTGCATAGTAGAAATATATTCTCTCATTTTATTCATCTCTTTTAACCTTGTGCACCAACAATTGGTATCTAAAGTTCCGATTCGGATCCACGAGGAAACATGGGAAACACGAGTGAAATGGTGAGACGTTGTTTGGTTAATTTAATATCTTAAATTCGTGTTGAATCTTGAACAAATCGTAATAGAATCATATTTTCTGATTCTGCAGAATTAGGAAACACTGTGTTTGGTGAGATCTGAGTGATTGCACAAGGTTGAAGATAAACGAAAACAGTGGTCTAAGCACCAAACTTCCAGTGTTTAATGGAAAAAACTGGACTCGTTGGATGATTCAGATGCGTGCATTGTTCGGTGCTCAAGATGTGCTTGATCTTATCACTGAAGGTTATGTTCCAGTAGCAGCAAATGCAACGGAGGAAAAAAAGAATGTGCAGAAAGATACGAGGAAGAAAGATCAAAAAGAATTGTTCTACATCCATTAGTGTGTGGATGCAAATGTGTTTGAGAAAATCGCTGATTCAACAATGGCGAAGGTTGCGTGGGATACACTAGTCAGGTGCTATGGTGGTGACACATTAGTGAAGAAGGTGAGGCTTCAGTCCCTACGAAAGCAGTATGAGAATCTTAACATGAAGAACAATGAGAAGGTATCTGAGTACATCTCTAGAGTGATTTTGATCACTAATGAGATGAAAGCTTGTGGAGAAACCCTTTCTGAACAAGTAATCATTAAAAAGGTATTGAGATCCCTTACCCCTTAGTTTGATTACATTGTGCTAACAATAGAACATTCTAAAGATATGAGCACCATGAGAATTGAAGAGTTGCAAAGGAGTCTAGAGGCACAGGAGTTGCGTCTGACTGAGAGAACTTCTGAAAGGGAAGTAGAGCAGTAGGCTCTGAAAACAGTTTCTAGTAAGAAGCATTAGAAACAGTCTTGCTCAGAAGCCATGAGAAGATCTGATGGTGTTCAAAAGTCAGAAACCCCAACTTCTGATAAGTAGAAGAATGCTCAGAAGGGAAAAAGAGAGGTATAACAAGAAGAAAATCCAGTGCTACTGTTGTAAGAAGTTTGACCATTTCGCTGCTAATTGTTGGTCAAACAAGGAAAGGAAGTCAGAAGAAGCAAATATAGCCAGAAGTTCTAATGATGAATCTTTGCTACTAATGGCTTCTAAATCTGATGACATGGATTTGACAGACTGGTGGTATATGGACACTGGCTGCTCAAATCATCTTACTGGAAATAAGAAATGGTTGGTTGACTTTGACTCTGGTAAGAGGATAAAGATCAGATGTGCTGATGATAAATACCTCAACGCTGAAGGTATGGGAAATGTCAGAGCCATTCTGAACAATGGGAAAACAACATTGATTCAGAAAGTGTGGTATGTACTTGGCATGAAAAGCAATCTGATGAGTGTGGGGAAACTAATTGAGAAAGTTTTTTTAGTTACCATGAAGGACAATCTTCTGAAGCTGTATGACTGTAATTAAAACTTGATTATGGAGTCAGAACAAGGAAGGAATAGAACATTCAAGATGAATGTAAGAACTGCAGACTTTGAACATCTTAGTGCAACAAGTGTTGTGAAGGAAAGTGAGTTGTGGCACAGAAGATTTGTTCATCTGAATTCGAAGAAGTTGGTACATGGAATTCCTATAATTAAGAAGCCTGAGAAGTTATGCAAAGTGTGCATGGAAGGAAATCAACCAAGATTGTGATTTGCTTCAGAAGTAGCTCAAAGAGCAAAGCATGCCTTTGGAGTAGTACATTCTGATGTGTGTGGTCTATTTCCAATAGCATCAATTGGAGGGAATAAATACTTCGTGTCATTTGTTGATGAATTCACAAGAATGACATGGGTATCCCTTATAAAGTTCAAACACGAGGTGATTGCTGAACTCAAGAAGTTCAGAATGAAAATTGAGAATTAGAATGGACAGACTCTAAAGATTCTCAGAATCGATGGTGGAGGTGAGTATAATTCCACTGAGTTCAGAAATTTCGGTGAGGAGAATGGAATTGAGCATGAGGTTACTACTCTTTATACTCCTCAACACAATGGTCTTGCTGAGAGAAGAAATTGCACTTTACTTAATATGACGAGAAGCATGCTGAAGGAGAAGAAGCTTCCTCATACTTTATGGGGAGAAGTTGTTGCCACCGTAACATATGTGCTCAACAGATGTCCAACTAAGAAGCTGAAGGAAATAATTTCTATTCAGAAGTGGACTGGAGATAAGAAAAGTGTTATCCATCTGAAGGTATTTGGTTCTGTATGTTATAAACATATTCCAGAAGCCAGAAGACAGAAGGTAGATGATAGAAGCAAAGTAATGTTACTAGTAGGATACCACAGTACAGGTGCGTACAAGCTCTATTGTCCAGAAACTAATAAAGTTGAATTCAGAGGAGACGTCATTGTAAAGGAATCAAAAACTTGGGATTGGAACAAGTCTCAATCCAACTCTAATGTGAGAACTTCTGAAGAAAGTTTAGAATTAGAAGTTTTTGAAGATGAGTCAGAAACTGGAGAAGATTCTGAAGCTGAAGTAGACTCTGATGGTGATTCTTACTCTGAAGGAGACTCAGAATGTGAAGATGATTCTATTCCAGATTCAGATGGTGATTTAGATTCTATTGGTGATTTAGATTCTGGGAATATTCCAGACTCTGAAGGTGGTCATGGTTCTAGAGGAGGTCAGACTTCTGAAGCAAGAGCTTCTAAAGGAGAAACTTCTGAAGATAGAACATCTATAGTTCAAGCATCCGAAGGAGATTCTGAATGGGGTCAGAGGCCACAGAGAATCATAAACATTCTGAGAAGATTTGTAGAGTTTGACATGCTACAATATACTGAAGTAGATTCTGAAAGAGAAGTTATTCAGTGTGCCATGTTAGTAGACTCTGAACCCGTAAGCACAGAAGAGGCTTTTGAGCAGAAAGTCTGGCTGAAGTCCATGAAAGAAGAACTTGATGCCATAAAGAAGAACAAGACATGAAAGCTGACAGAACATCCAAAAGACAAGAAAACCATTAACTTCGAATGGGTTTTCAAGCAGAAGCTAAAGCCAAATGGATCAATTGGCAAACACAAAGCGAGGTTAGTAGCAAGAGGATTTCTGTAGAAACCTGAGCTGGATTATTCTGAAGTGTTTTCACCTGTAGCGAGACATGAAACAATCAGACTGTTGATTGTAATAGTTGCTAACAAGAATTGGCCTCTGATGCATTTAGATGTGAGATCTTCATTTCTGAATGGTTTATTACAAGAAGAGATATATGTGTCACAACTTTCTGGATTTGTTAAAAGGAATTAGGAAAGGATGTTGTACAAGTTACATAAAGCTTTGTATAGATTGAAGCAAGCGCCCAGAGCCTGGAATCTGAAGGTTGATTCATTTTTCAAGGAGCAGGGGTTTCAAAAATGTGAGATGGAGTACGATGTTTATGTTCAAAATACTTCTAAAGGCAATATGATTTTGGTGTGCTTGTATGTTGATGACATACTGCTGAAAGGGAGTTCTGAACAAGAGGTAGCTAAGTTCAAGAAGGTGTTGATGAATGAGTTTGAAATGATTGATCTCGGGAAAATGACATATTTTATAGGGATGTAGTTTATATACTCTGAGAAAGGTATCATTTTGCATCAACTGAAGTATGAACTTGAGCTTCTGAAGAGGTTTAAGCAACAAAATTATAAGGCTGTTATCACACCTACAGATACAAATCAGAAACTGGATTCTGATTCTGATGTGAGGATGTGGATGCTACAACCTTCAAACAGTTAGTTGGTTCTCTTAGGTATCTGTGTAATACCAGACCTGATATCTACACTGGAGTTGGAATGGTTAGTAGGTTCATGAGTAAACCTAAGTGGTTTCATTATCAAGCTACTGTCAGAATTCTGAGGTATATCAAGGGAGCTCTGAAGTATAGAGTGCTATTTCCTTCTGGAAGAAAGATTGAATCAAAACTTCTGAGTTATTCAGATTCTGGTTGGTGTAGAGATAGAGTTGACAGAAAAAGTACTTCTATGTACTTATTTAAATTTCTAGGAGGTCCTATTTCTTGGTGTTCCAAGAAATAACTTATTGTTGCGCTGTCAACTTGTGAAGCTGAATATATCGCAGGCCCTGTGACTGCATGTCAAGCTGTGTGGATTCTAAACTTATTGCAGGATCTGAAGATCAAAGTTAACAAGCCTTTGAAGTTGATGATTGATAACAAGTCTGCAATCAATCTTGTCAGCAATCCAGTGCTGCATGGAAGAAGCAAACATATTGAGACAATATCACTTTTTGAGAAATCAGGTTCAGAATAGAGTGCTAGAAGTTATGCACTGTAGCACCCAGAAGCAGTTGGCAGATGTTCTGATGAAAGCTATCAAGACCGATCAATTTCTTTGCTTAAGGGATGAAATTGGTATTGCCGGTTTTGGGTAAATATAAATTAAGGGATGGTGTTAGAAATAATTTATATTTTACAAAACTTAGTGACTAAGTTTTGTTAGAGAGTAATTTAGTACTTTAGTATGTTGCCTTGTGTCGCTACTGCGAAAATCGGCGCCGACTGAACAGAAGAGTCGCCACCGTGCGTTATTTATCCCAACGGAGGGAAAGGAAACGCTCGAGGTAAACCTACCGCAAAACGGGGAAAGGAATGGTCATCGCAACCAAATCCTGGATTCGGGAGTCGGTTACGCAAGGGGAAGGTATTAACACCCCTCACGTCCATCGTACTCGACGGGATCCACGCTTGTTTTCTGGTACGAATTGTTATTTCTATCTAAACTAAGGGTAAGGGTTAAAAAAGAAAAGAAAATGACTCGGCAAAGTATCGCACTTTATGCCTACGTATTCCCGTCTGGAACGAGAAATCAGAGTCAACGTAGTTCGCCTACCTACAGGAAAGGAGGGGAAGGTTGCTCGCTAGGATATCGCATCCTATGCCTACGTACTTTCATACAACATGAAAGATCAGAGCAAACGTAGTTCGGGCCACGTACGACACAAGTCTGTCTTGATTGTTTTTATTCCTTCTGAAAAAGGGTTTTTCTGCTTACTGGTCCGAGCGGACAAAAATGACGTTTTGATGAGTTCACATTCTTTTATGGAAGAAGTGTTTTTTATTGTGTTTGAAATATTTATTGTGTTTTTTCTGTTTGTTTTGAGAAAGAAGAGACAAAACTCTAACCTATGGTTTAAAAGGGAATTAAACTAACCTAACGTTGTCATGCATGGGTTAAGACCTAATGTCTATCATGCTCCTCTCTTGCGCAGAGAGAAACAGAGATCCTAAGGGAATAGACGAAAACAGAAACAATAGCATATATACAATAAAGCAATAAAATGCATGGATGCAGCAATACAAGCGAGGCAAGGGAGTCCCACTCAACCTTGAACCTAGAAAACAACAGGAAAAAGCGAACAAAATTCGCTTTCAACCTAACAGATTAATCAGCAAGCAATACAATCAAGGAAATTCAAACAATACATCAAGGATTATAAACTGCAAAAGTAAACAGCAAACAGCAGTCTTCATCAGCATCTGTCTTCAAGTCATATTCAACCATCTACAAGCTTCAAGCAAGAATCAGTCTTCATCTTCACAGCCTTCAAGCAAGGTCTCTATCTTCAATCTTTCAGTGGCTTTTCTTCAAGTCTCACTCTCCAAGATGAGCAGCAGTCAACAAGATGAAATGGATGTTAAACAGTCAATTGCCTACCAAGGGTGGCTCACTGACTGTTAACATGATACTGACAGTTTTCCCTCAAAAGTTCTATCTTTTAAATACATTCACTAATCCTTCCAAAGGAAGGAGGTGGATATTTAAAAGAGACTTTGAATCATAGAGAAAGAATGGAGGCAAACAAGACCTTCCATGTTTGTGAATCAAGTTGCTATTCTAGGGCTCTGCCTAACTCCTAGATCCTACACTCCTCAACAACTGCCAGCAAGAATTTCTTCATCAACTCTGGGAATTGGTCTTCATTCTCTTAATCTTCAATGGGCTTCATCAGCACAGTCTTCAGCTCAAACCCCAAACCCCAAGCAGGCCCAATACCCCACACAGTCAAATAATAACCCTAGAGAGGGCACACCACACAATCAATCAAATACAAGCGATATACTAATATTAATAGTAGAATAGGGGAAGCCTAATATTTTCTAAGGGATCTATTATTTACCCATAACCCCTATAGTCCCATACCCCAAAATTCAAACTACAACTCCTAAAAGAAATTATTTATCACACCTATGTCACACCTAAACCCTAATTTTGATTCTCCTAATCACACCTAAACAAACCATCTAAAATTTAGTCCTAAAATCATGCATTAAATCTCATATGAAATTTGAAGTCCTAAGTGAAGTACTCTAAAAAGAATGGGTCCAAAATATAAAAGGATCTAGCTAAACTAAAATCAACAAGATCAAGTATTAAACTAAACATCATTTAAAACCTATTTAAAAGAAAAATATACTAAAAATGCAAGAATAAAATAAAATGCTGATTTTAATATATGACAATTTTCTTAACAGAAATAAGAAAAAGATGCAAAAACAACCACTCAAAAATATGGAATTTTCAATTTGTTATGATTTTTCAAAGAATAAAAAAAAATGAATGAAATTAAAATGAATTAGAGTGGGTTGGGGTGCAGTAAGCAATGATTTGCATTGGAAAATTGATGATGGGCCCAGACTGGGGGTGCGCATAGCAAGGCGCGTCTGGGCCCAGTTAATTCAGAAAACACAAAAGAAAATAAAAAACAAAAACGGTGCGAAAAGTAAGAAACTCAGTTCAAATCACATGGGCCTGGATATTGGGGGTGTGGCTAGCAGTTGATTAGGCCCAGTCTGAGTCGTTTAATGAAACGACGCGTTTTGCGTTTTCAGAATTCCCTCGCGTTTCAACTTCAAATCCTGGCCATTGGATGCGCTTTCTAGGTCAAAGTCTCGTGTCCATCTAACGGCTGGGAGGTCGTCTCCTACCTCCAGCCCTAGGGTTTGTGAAACAGCTTCCATGCACGAAGCTCTTCTCAGCCATCTTCCATAGCCTTGTTCTCCTTCATCTCTCAACTAAATCCAATTCTGTAAAGAGAAAAGTTGCTCCAATTCTCAAGCTGTATAGAACTACAACATTAGTTATTACTAAAACGCCCTAAAATGCCAAACCCGATAGCTCTACTTCCATGGATGCTCCAATCTCCAACTTCATGAAACTCCAGTTTCTTGGTACTAGTGTAACCACCACACATCCCTGATCATTCTAAACTAATCCACATGAATTAACACTCTCTATCCTCTTAGTTCTAGGTCAAAACAGTTTTGGTGCTCATGTATTAACCTCCATGAAATTCAGCCAAACTCTCCAGAATTATTCCCCTAACTACCTAGGTCATTCTTATCCTAACCAACCTACATCATGCTAACTAAATTAAGCCAATTAGATATAAATACTAACCTGGTTTAAAGTTGAAAACAGAGGGATGAAATCACCACTTCAAGCTCAGCAATGCTCCAACGGCAATCAATAGACCAAGATCTTGATTCTGTATGCACTGGTTCTTGCTTAAACCCCTTGGATTCTTGTAACCAATTCCTTTTGCAATTTGGATGATAAACTTGGTAGCACATGAATTCTGCTTCAATTCAACCAGATCTTGATGGAAACTTGCTCTATGATGAATGTAGATGATGATAGAATCAAGAATTTTGAAGAATGATGAAGATTTGATAGAGTTTTTGTGTAATTTGCAAAATTGAGGAATGAGATGTAACTATGAGTTTTCAACCAAATGAATCACCAACCCATGATTGGATCCACCCTACTCAATATATAGATGCTCATGGAACCATCTAGAACTTGTTAGAAACTTCTTGTGCACAAATCCCTTGTGTTTTGGCATGTGTAACTTCATACATAAGCAACCAATGATATCTCTCAAACTTTGAACTAAAATCAAAAATCCACTATTGCAAATGGTCTCAAAACATTCTTTCCAATCAAAATGACCTATAATTTCATCCCATTTGGACATATTATGAAAAATCTCATTTTTAGGTCACTTTTATTCATTAAATTCACCTTTTAATTGACCAAATTTGGAACCTTGAGCTATGAGCATTTCCAAACTTTCATGATCACTTTTCTAGACTTAAAATGTCATTTGGAGAAAGTTTGATGTTGTGAAGTTTTTCATTTGAAGCTTCCTTTTATGAGTTTTAGGCATATGCTTGAAATGACCTGTAATTCTCAAATGACCAAAATACCCTTTGCTTGCCAAGGTCATAAGTAGAGTTCCACAAATTAGATGAAGACATACCATACCTTTCTAGAAAGCTAAGATCATGAGGAACAACTCTCATGTTGGCCAAAAATTCAGTTGAAAACTCTTTGAAGGGTAAAAGTTGCTTGGAAGACAAGTAACTTTCACAGACAAAATTTCAGATGCCTCAGATGACTTGTAACTTGCAAGAACCATAACTTGAGTTCTATAAATCTCCTTGATGTCTTCCACCACTAAAATTAAAGGTCTTGAGATCCTCTAAAAGTTTCATGTTGGCCAAGGATCCATTTGAAGCTTGAAATTTGAATTATCTTGCTTGGAAGTTTGACCTAAACTAGGGGATTTTACACAGAAACCCTAATTTAGAAACTCCTCTTCTTATTGATTTCTCTTGATTTCTCCTTGGCACAACACCACATCCTTATCTACATGTCAAATGATGAACCCCACATCTCTCAAATAGACCTTGATGCCTTTCAATCAATCATTTGACCTAGAGTTGACCCAGATGAAACCCTAGTTGACTGTCTTCAACTGCAGCTCTTGCAATCTCATCAATGACTTGTCTCACTTTCAAAATGACTCTATAGGTCTTCCATGATGTCTATATACCCTCCATGCTATCAATTCACAGCTCACAACTTCTTTGATGATCTTCAAATACCCTCAGATAGGAGATAGATTCACTGCTTGATCCACTGACTTCTTAGATTTCAATTTCTTTCTGATGACTTGGCTAAGATTGAATTTGAATAATAACCTCTTGATATGCTCATAGAGATAAGAATAGCACTTGGTCCCTTGTTGAATGACTTGCTATGCTATGCTATGCAAATGATTAGACTATGTACATGACTCCTTATGCAAATGCTAATGCAATTGAAACATAAACTAAGTGAAGTAGGTTGAGCAAATTTTAGGGTGCAACAGCTGCCCCTATTCAAGCGACTTGGACCCGACTGGGTGAAACGCCCGGAGCCTTCAGACATTCGAGGTACAAGACGATTGAATACTAAAAACCCGGAAATTTTCTAACCGCAGAAATAAACTGCACCACTGTTTGGGGAACGACATCCACCAACTGAATCTGGTTGTTACGGCAACAACTGATCCGACGTCTGATGACTTTGATTTCAACTTCAACCACCTATGTAACGCCACAGGTACTGAACACTTTTCGCAAAACACCTCTGTCCACAACTGGACTAACCTTATCAACACAAGAAGAGGGACAAATTCGTCAACACGAATAGAGATTCTGTTGTCACAGTAGTAACCTTGTCCACATCTGGACCCAAATTTCGTCAAACCACGAATACACAAATCTGTCCACGTCAGGACTCACATCTCAACAACACGGGAATAGAACTTTGTCCATGTTAGGACGCCTGTTTTGTCAACACGAAGAAATCTCAACTAAAACTTGTCCACGTCAGGACTCCACCTACCGTCAACACGGAAAAATCTCGGCGACTTCGCTGGGGATGACTCGTCTGCATTTCATCAGCACAAGGGGATCCTATCAACATAGGAATGAATTGTCCACGTCAGGAATAAATCATCCACGTTAGGAATAAACTTTCCACGTTAGGAATAACCTGTCCACGTTAGGAATAACCTTTCCACGTTAGGAATAAATCGTCCACGTTAGGAATAAAATTTCCACGTTAGGAATAACCTGTCCACGTTAGGAATAACCTTTCCACGTTAGGAATAAATCGTCCACGTTAGGAATAAACTTTCCACGTTAGGAATAAACTTTCCACGTTAGGAATACATCGTCCACGTTAGGAATAAAATTTCCACGTTAGGAATAAACTTTCCACGTTAGGAATACATCGTCCACGTTAGGACTCACACCTCGTCTTGATTTGTCCACGTCAGGACTCACATCTTCGACCCGCTGAGGAAATAAAACTTGTCCACGTCAGGACTCACGCTTCGCCAACACGAAGAAAGATAAAATTTTCCCCATCAGGACTCGCGCATCTTGTCAACCCGAGAAACTATAAACTTGTCCACGTCAGGACACACATTTTGCCATTACGAAGAAAGATATCTTCTGGGGATAAATGGTCCACAAAGAGTAATCAATTTTGTCAATGTCAGGGCTTCACATTCCATCAATACCGAGAAATCGAATCTGTCCACGTTAGGACTAGCACATCTCGTCAACCCGAGGAAATAAATCTGTCCACGTTAGGACACCCATTTCTCTAGCACGAAGAAATCCCGTCAATATAGGAATAAATTGTCCACGTCAGGACTCATATTTCGTCAACGCGAGGAACTCCTATCAATATAGGCAATAAAATTTTGACGACTCCGGGGAAATACTCCTGTCAACCAGTAAGAAAATACATCCGTCTGTTCATACGGGAAGATACTCTGAATACAGTTTCTCTGCTTATCTCCACAGTAACTAACTCCATTGGTCCCAACCCACAGACCTTTTAGCACTGACGTGATAGCGACTTTGAGGCGGACTCTACTGGGGATATTTGGAAACCAAACTAACGGACGCCTGTTCTGATAACCGGCGGCAGCCTCTGAAATTCTGATTCATGAAACCCTTTGATGCTGACGTAACAACAAATTTGAAGAAAATAATCCGCTGGCCGAACTAGAGAAACTTCAACAAGCAACTCTGGCGGGGAAAGCAAGAGAAATTTAAACAAATAACTCTGCTCGGGGACAAAGAGAAACTTAACCTAATAACTCTGTGGGGAAAATAGTAAGATGAACCGTATCATCACACGTCTCACGGCGATACCTCGAATGTCTGGTCATAGATCTAAGCTAGAACTCCATACTCCTGCTAAGAAAACACACCTGAAAGCAAAAGGTTAACCAACCTGATTTATGTTTCAAAAATGCGTATGTTTGAAAATGGCGTAATGCTCCGTACGACATGGAAATGCTACGCGTTTTTTTTATTTGGTGGATGCAAGTATGACACTATATGCCGATGCAAATGCAGACTCGAACTGCTGGGATACAGAAACCGCTTCAGCAAAATAAATGCTGAAGACAACGCCAACTCCGCTGGGGGTAACCAGGTGCCACTGAATTATTCCAGCAAAATAAATGCTGGAAGAGTGAAGCCAACTTCGCTGAGGGATAATTGAATGCGCCAATCCTTATTGGACTTCTGCTGGGGAGTGAACGGGTATCACACGGTATTCCGACAAAATAAATGCCAGGGCACACAACCAACTCTGCCGGGGAAAGTTTTATTTTTTAATCTTTGAGTTTCATTGGGAGGAAAGAAAACACTTGCTGGAAAGAGAACTCCGCTGGGGACGAAACGATTCTCTTGGGGAAAATCAACTGACTCCGCTGGGGGAGAGTAAATGACCCTACTGGGAAGGGTAAACTGCCTGAGTGCAGCTCACAAGTTGGAAATATTAATCTTCTGAGGCTAAGCCACTCTGCTTGAGATGGGGGAATCCTCCTGGGGGACACCACACTGTCTGAATACAACCTACAATCTTGGAATCGCCAAACTCTGCTGAGGATAAACGACTTTGCTGGAGAATGTCCTTCGGCTAAGCTGCGACTAGCTGGGAAATTCGATCCTTCTTCAGTGAGGAACAATGCTATCTTGGAAGCGCGACCTGCGTGGGGATCGAGTCTTTCCGTTGCGAGCTTCTGGTCCATACTGCAATCTTTTGATCGTCCACTTCATACGGCTACGAACCCTGCAACACCACAAACAAGACAAGACAAGTCTACGCAACCAAATCTATTCAGGTTAGCGTTAGTGACATTATTTTCAGTTAATTCAAAGTTTTAGCAATTATTGGCAAGGGCCAGCAACGTTATACACTTGCTAGTTTCATTAAACCTAGGCGTTTATCATGTACAAAACAGTAAAGAACCAGCATCAAGTACTGAATAACATGTTTTATTGATTGGGCCCCTAAATGGGCGGAGTTTTGTACACGGGATGTAACTCCTGAAAAGAGGAAGCTACGCACAACGAATATACCAGTATGCACAAGAAGCATAAATATAATGACAAATCAAATTTATACACATGTCGGCAACGAGATGCAGACGAACATCATGAGCTGATCCTCCTATGACTCGCCCGACTCTAATGCTTTCCCGGTATTCACACTTTCAAAGAGATTGTATCTGATAACCGACCCCCCAGGTATATTCTCCCGCACCAATGCTCACTGTAGTATCAAATTCGGACCGCAATCATTTGCTTTTCAAATCCCTAACTTTTGCGTGAACCGCCCTTTACGGGTTTTCAGTTCACCGGGATACCCTTTTTTTGCCAAAGCCGCCCAGTGTAGGTTTTCAACTTCGCGGGTGTACATTTTTTTCAATTTTATCCCTAATTTTTGCCCGAACCTTTCATTCTGTTTTTGGTTCGCCAGGATGCCCCATTTTTGCCTGGACTCTCTTTTTTCTGTCCAGCGGGTCAATTTCAAGCAAAGTATTTTTTAACTGCGTCCGAATTCACAGGCGACGTAAAGTCTTCACCGTCCATGGTGGACAACAATAAAGCCCCTCCTGAAAAGACTTTTCTGATAACGTATGGCCCTTCGTAGTTGGGGGTCCACTTGCCCCTATGATCTGCCTGTGGCGGGAGAATCCTTTTCAGCACAAGGTCGCCCGTCTGAAAGCTCCGAGGATGTATCTTCTTATCATATGCTTTCTTCATTCGGCTATGGTACAAACGACCGTATGCTAGAGAAGCTAGCCTCTTCTCATCCATTAAGCTCAGCTGATTCAACCTGTCTTTCACCCATTCTGCCTCGTCAAGTTGGACATCTCGTAATACCCTCAGGGAAGGAATCTCAACTTCCAGTGGTAGTACTGCTTCCATTCCATATACCAACGAGAACGGGGTTGCCCCGGTTGATGTGCGTACCGTCGTACGATAACCGTGCAAAGCAAAAGGTAGCATCTCATGCCAATCCTTATAGGTCACCACCATCTTCTGAACAATCTTCTTTATATTCTTATTGGCCGCTTCAACAACGCCATTCATCTTGGGTCGGTAAGGGGAGGAGTTGTGATGCTCGATCTTAAAATTCTGACAGAGCTCCTTCATCATTTTGTTATTCAGGTTTGAACCGTTGTTGGTAATTATGCGTTCGGGGATTCCATATCTGCAAATGATATCTCTCTTGATGAATCTGGCCACCACCTGCTTAGTCACATTTGCATAAGATGCCGCTTCCACCCATTTGGTAAAATAATCGATTGCTACTAGAATGAAACGGTGCCCGTTAGAAGCTGTCGGCTCGATCTTTCCAATCATATCGATTCCCCAAATCGATAATGGCCATGGCGATGACATCACATTCAGAGGACTCGGAGGCACATGGACCTTATCTGCATAGATTTGGCACTTGTGGCACTTCCTCACAAACTTGAAACAATCAGTTTCCATAGTTAGATAAAAATAACCTGCCCGCAGCAACTTCCTCGTCATAGCATGCCCACCAGCATGCGTACCAAATGTACCTTCATGTATTTCCTCAATGAGCAGCTTCGCCTCTTTTTCGTCTACACAACGTAGTAGCGCCAAGTCGTGATTTTGTCTGTATAAGACACCGTCCGGATTTAGGTAGAAATTACCCGCCAATCTCCTGAGAGTCTTTTGATCGTGACTGGATGCCCCAGCCGGATACTCTTTGTTCTTCAGGAAATTAAGGATATCAAAATACCACGGTTTATCATCAGATGCTTCGTCAATGGCAAATACGAAGGCAGGTCTGTCAAGCCGAGAGATAACAATTCTGGGAGCCTCATTTCAGAAGTTGACTTTGTACATGGAAGACAAAGTGGCCAGGGCGTCAGCCATCTGATTCTCTGCTCGCGGTACATGATGCAATTCAACCTTGTCAAAGAAAGGCAACAATCTCCTTGCATAGTTCATGTAAGGTATCAAATTGGGCTGACGTGTCTCCCATTCTCCTTTTATTTGATTCACCACCAGAGCTGAGTCTCCGTATACATCTAGATTTTTGATTCACAAATCAATGGCTTCTTCAATCCCCATGATACAAGCTTCGTATTCGGCTTCATTATTGGTAACCAGAAAGGTCAATCGGGCGGTAAATGGGATGTGCGACCCGTGTGGAGTAGTGATGATTGCCCCTATTCCGCTACCATAGGCGTTTACAGCTCCATCAAAGATCAACTTCCATTTGGAACCCAATTCCGGTCCTTCGTCTGGCAACGACTCTTCACAATCTTTCATCTTTAGGTACATGATATCCTCGTCAGGAAAATCAAACCTCATCGATTGGTAATCCTCAATAGGCTGCTCTGCCAAATACTCAGACAATACACTCCCCTTTATAGCCTTCTGCGAGACATACTGGATATCATATTCAGTCAAAACCATCTGCCAACGGGCAATTCTCCCGGATAAAGCCTGCTTTTCGAATACATATTTGATAGGATCCATCTTCGAGATGAGCATGGTTGTATGATTCAGCATGTATTGCCTCAAACGCTTGGCGGCCCAGGCTAGCGCGCAACAAGTTTTTTCAAGCATTGAATATCGAGATTCACATTCAGTGAACTTCTTACTCAAGTAATATATTGCATGCTCTTTTCTTCCTGTCTCGTCGTGTTGACCGAGAACATGACCCATACTTCCCTTAAGAACTGTCAAATACATAATCAAAGGTCTCCCTGCCACTGGGGGTATCAAAATAGGAGGCTCCTGCAAATACTGCTTTATTTTATCGAACGCCTTTTGACAATTTTCATTCCACGTTACAACTTGGTCTTTTTTCAGCAGCTTGAACAATGGCTCACACGTAGCCGTTAGGTGAGATATGAACCAAGCGATGTAGTTCAATCTCCCTAAAAACTCGCGCACCTCTTTCTCTGTTTTAGGCGTCGGCATCTCTTGTATCGCTTTTATTTTTGCAGGATCAACCTCTATTCCTTTTTCGCTCACGATAAATCCCAGCAGTTTACCCGATCTCACCCCAAAGGTGCACTTGTTAGGGTTCAGTCTCAGCCTGAACTTCCTAAGCCTTTTGAATAACTTTAGCAGATTCACCAAATGCTCTTCCTCCGTCTGGGATTTGGCAATCATATCATCGACATAAACCTCGATCTCTTTATGCATCATGTCATGAAAAAGAGTCGTCATTGCACGCTGATACGTTGCCCCAGCATTCTTCAATCCGAAGGGCATCACTTTGTAACAAAATGTTCCCCAAGGTGTTATGAAAGTAGTTTTCTCCATGTCTTCTGGCGCCATTTTAATCTGATTATAGCCCGAGAAGCCATCCATGAAGGAGAATACGGAGAATTGAGCAGTGTTGTCAACTAGCACATCGATGTGAGGAAGCGGAAAATCATCTTTCGGGCTCGCTTTGTTCAAATCACGGTAATCTACGCACATTCTCACTTTACCGTCTTTCTTTGGCACTGGTACAATATTAGCGACCCATGAGGGATATTTTGTAACAGCTAGGAAACCAGCATCCCACTGCTTTTGGACCTCCTCCTTAATTTTCACTGCCATATCGGGTCTAGTTCTGCGAAGCTTCTGCTTGACCGGCGGACATTCTTCTTTTAACGGCAGGCGGTGCACAACCATATCTGTATCAAGCCCAGGCATGTCTTCATACGACCAAGCGAACACATCACTATACTCTCTGAGCATTTCAACCAGTCTTCGCTTGACGTCGCTCTGCAGCGCAGCTCCTATACGGATGTTCTTTTCAACCCCTTCCGACCCCAGGTTAATAATTTCGATGACCTCCTCGTGAGGAAAAATGACTCGTTCTTCTTGCTTTACCAACCAAGACAATTCTTCGGGCACGTCGCCATCTTCGACAATCTCTTCTTCGGCCTGAAATACCGGGTGCTCAAAGTCGAGACGAGTCATAGGCGGTTCAATGATGTCATCTGAAAATGTTATCCTGCAAAAGGAATGGTTAAATGCTTCAAAATGCGTATAAAGCGAATAACCATGTTGCCATTTTATTGTAAAACACAAAACAGGAAAAATAGAGATCGCAATATTTGTACATGAAAAAACGCCTTTTATTTAATGATTAAACACACAATGTTTATAACAGCACAACCCTAAGCAAAATCATGATGCCTCGGGTAAGACACTAGATTGTTCAACAATTAAAAAAACAAAGTATTACTGTTTGAGAGTCACAGGAACAATCTCCTGAATAGACCAATTGCATAATCCTTGTCCTGGCACGCTCGGCTGAATCCAGGCGTCCATGTCGCAATCACTGTCTCCTTCTTCGGAATCTGAAACAACGTTGATGGCCTCGTGACACACTCCACTAACAGTGATGGTTATCGGTCCTCTGAAACGGGGTGCCCCAGCAGCAGGCGTTGATGACGACGGTTGATATCCCAGCCCAAATCGGTCCATCTTCACGGGAATATCCAACACCTTGCCCCAGCCTTTTGTCTCACCAGTCTCTACTAGAGCCTGAGCCTCCTTATATGACGAGACGGCTACCTCTGACGCTTTACTCGGCCTGGGACCTTTGTCTTTGATGCGCAACCCTTCAAAGGCTTGACAGGGTGTTTCATGAATCTCGCCGTCGACTTCTACATATTTGAATGATGACAGATGGCTAACCAATATATCTTCTTCCCCACAAACAGTGACCACACTGTCCCCTACCATGTATTTCAGCTTTTGATGCAAGGTAGACGTGACTGCCCCAGCACCATGGATCCAGGGTCGTCCGAGAAGGCAGTTGTATGCTGGCTGGATGTCCATAATGTAAAATTCAGTCGTGAAAACCTCCGGCCCTACCTGTAGAGGTAACGTTATGGATCCAAAGACTGTTCTTCGTGTACCATTAAATGCCCTGACCACCAAGTCACTAGGCATACACAGGATTCCTCTGACATCCAGTTTCATCATTGCTTTCTTCGACAGCACGTTCAAGGAAGATCCGGTGTCTACCAGTACATGCGACATGATTGAACCCCTACACTCAACTGAGACGTGCAACGCCATGTTATGCTCTCTCCCCTTCGGGGTCAAATCAAAGTCCGTAAACCCCAAGCTATGGCCTGCGTTCACATGCGCCAACACCCCCTCCAACTGATTCACGGAAACATCTTGGGGTACGAAGGACGTATCCAGAACTTTCAACAATGCATTTCTGTGAGCTTCAGAACACAATAGCAACGACAGTATGGATATCTTTGACGGCGTCTGTTGAAGGTGCTCAACAATCTTATAATCACTTTTATGAATAAGGCGCATGAACTCTTCCACGTCCTTCAATGCCGTTTCTTTTTCGTTCCTCTGCACAGGGACATTCTCATTCATCTTTCCTTTTCCCTTCGCCAGTCGTTCAGCCTCTACCTCAGGCGATATGAATATTCTCCCACTTCTTGTCATACCTCCGGTACCGACAACGTTGTCTACAACCTCAACTGGCTGTTTATTAACATCAATTTTCACCCCATCACAGTATACTTCCAACCCATAGGTCCAGGGGACTGCCTTAGTGCTCTCATAAGGGATTGGTCCTGCCTTGGTGATAGTGATCGGCGGTCGCTTGGCCGGCGCCGTTATAGTTATCGTTTTTCGGGGAATCGTCACAGTAGCTACATCACTTTGCTTGTCTGCTGATACCTCTGCAGGTTCTTCAACTGCCGTTCTGTCGAATTGCAATGTGCCTCCATCGATTAAAGTCTGAATTCCCTTCTTCAATTCATCACAACCCCCAACTTGGGTCCAACACTCTAAACAGTACTCGTCGCAACCTGGATACACACCACCTTGCAATAATCTGCTCTTTATCTCGCACAACGGTGTCTTTAGGTCGTCAACATTCATAATCAAGTTCAAACCCTCCTCAGTTAAAATGGCATTTGCCCCATGATTGGGCATGGGCTTTTGCACTATGTTCGGACCCGCCTGTCCAAAATTGATAGCCTTGCTATCCAATAGATCCTGCACCACATGCTTGAACGCGTGGCAACCCTCTACATCGTGGCCAGGAGCCCTGGAGTGGAATTCACAGTGCTTGCTTGCATCATAACCGTATGGAGGAGTGCCTGTTATTGGCGCCAGAGTTCTCTTTTCCACCAAGTTCAAACCCAGTAACGTCTGTAGCAATTCTGCATACGTTGAAGGAGGCGTTTCAAACACCCTCCTTGGTTTGCCCCCCTGGACTCTGCGCTGGGCAGGATGTGCCCCCTGTTGTAGCTGTTGTTGTTGTTGTTGTTGTTGTATTGGTTGTTGCTGAAATGGAATAGTAACACTTGCCACCTGCTGCGGCTGATTGTACTGGTTTCGACCTCTGCCCCGGCCTCGGCCTCGGCCCCCAAAAACTGCGCTTGCATCACCTTGACGGCGCCCACCGAAAGCCCTTCTGTTACTGCCAGCTGAGGTGGATTCCTCAGCTTGGAACCTTCCCTGTTTAATGTTGCTTTCAATCTTCTCTCCCATCAGGATTAAGTCTGAGAAACTGCCCAAAGAAGTATGAAACAACTTGTCATAAAACATGCCTGTGAATGTTCCTATGAACATATCATTCATTTCCTTGTCCTCCAAAGGAGGATGAACTCGAGCAGCCATGTCGCGCCATCTCTGCGCATACTCTTTGAAGCTCTCGCCCTTCTTCTGGGACAACCCCTGTAATTGGACCCGGTTGGGTGCCAAGTCACTGTTGTACTTATAGTGAGCCACAAATGCTTCAGCCAGCTGCTTCCATGTCTTTATCTGTGTTGGCTCCAACCCCATATACCATTCGAGGGAAGGACCAGACAAGCTATCTTGAAAGAAATGCATTAGCATCCTCTCATCGTTTGAATACGCCGACATCCTTCTATAGTATGACCGCACGTGCACTTTTGGACAGGTATCCCCCTTATACTTGTCGAATGTGGGAGCTTTGAATTTTATTGGTACCCTCAGGCCAGGCACCAGACCCATTGTCGTCATATCTAAGCCAATAGCACTTTGATTTACGACCCCCTTCATCTACTCCTCGAGCATCTTGATTCTCTGAGAGTCATCCATAGGACCTTCGAAACCTCCACCGGAGAAAGCATCCTCTTGTTGGTCTTCTTGCCAATTACCATTCCCAGTTCCGTATCCATCGTACCCGTTGTTACGGCCAACTCTAGCCTGATTCATTACAGGGCCTCGCCCCCTGTTACCATACCCCGGAGCGATTCCTGCAGGTCCAAAAGCCATTAACCCAACGCCATTTCCATTTCCGAATCCGCCATAACCCTGATTAGTCATACCAAATCCGTCCTGTCCGAAGCCTTGAGCGTTGAAGCCGTACTTCCCAGTATGATCAAACCCCTGATCATTGAAGCCGAATCCATTATTACCGAAGCCATTACCTCCCATATTATCACCCAGGTTGACATCTCCGAGCCCAACGTTGTTGACGACAGTCTCGTTACCGATTCCAACGTTACCGTTCCCGGCGGCAGCGCTGTTGTTCACATTGACAACAGGTATGTTTACCACAGGTGGAGCCACCGGTGTGGGGGTACCATCCCCGTGAATAGTGTCGACTCACACAGAATGATGGTCTTCATTTCCGTGCCCAGCATTTCTTACCAACAGAGGCTGCACCAAAGCTTGCAAATTCTCCTGGCCTTTCGCAATGGTCTCCATTGTCTGCATGAAGAGCGCCAGCTTCTCACGCATGTCCTGCATTTCATTCTGCATCTGATCCATAATTCTTCGGCAGTTGGTACGAGTGGAGTATCAGTGTGGGCGCTGACTTTCAATCCTGAAAAGACCTGGTACAGTGCAGGAAATGAGATATAGTTCAATAATCACCTGTAATGCAATATGAATGTGAATGCAATGCAATATGTGTCTGTGCATTAGAGCGAATCATTCCCCGATTCTAGTGTGAATGTGTCAGTGTGGTGACAGTGACAGCAATACGAAGATCGGAGCCGAATTATAGAAAACACCTCATATATTGCAGAGAAATCCATTAAGCCCAAAATACAATATCAATGCGTACAATAAGAAGGCATGACCTCAACCAACAATCCTGGTGATGGTCAGCACAAATGCAAATAAAGCATCCACATTAATACATGAAATGGTCAAGTACACCCATAAGCCTGGTACTCTTTTAGTAACTTTCTAGTCTCTGGATGACTTGGTCAGGAAAGCAGACCCTCAACAAGTAGATCTCTTCGCTTGAGAACACGTCGCAAATCACCAGCAGATTCCTCCCATGCCCCTTCTCCGAAGCGATCCTCTAGCTTCCGCTTCTGAGACACAACCTCTTTCTTGCCTTCGATGGCCTTGTTCAATGCATTCTGGAGACTATATCTGGCCATTACCTCTTCTTCATACTTCTTAGTGCTAGCCTTCACCTGTTCTTCGAGTTCAGAAATTTGCTGCTTCAATTTGTCTTCCCTCTTTTTGTTGTTAGTTAGCGTAGCGTTCCACGTCTTGTTACAAGAAGATATTTCCCGGTGGGTGGCATCGAGTGCTTTCTTTTTGGACTCCAACATGTCATGAGAGCTTTTGAATTCTTTCCTCAGGCGTTCACACTTCTTTTTCTCTTCAGTCAATTCAGCACCTAGCCTGTTTACTAACTCGATCTGCTGTTGGAAAGAGTGCACAGCCTTGTTCTTCTCACTACGCATCTGAGCCAGCTCCTTTTCTAACTCTTCATTGATCTTCATCAAGGCTTCTTTTTCTTTTACAACTCGCTCGTAAACCTCCATAGTAACAGTGGTTGGTTCTTCCACCGGAATATGAACAGGGACTGGTGCATCTGGAAATGGCATCCGCAACTGTCTTGCTCTCTCTTGGATCCAAACTTTGTAGGGTGCATAAGCCTGACAATCGTTCTTCCCTAACAGTGGCTTCCCTCTTCTGTTGATACGCATCCATGCGTGCTGAAGCTTGGCTAGTAACTCTCCATTCAAATCACCGGTGAAGTACAGAGATTCCTGTACTTCTTCCTCCCTGGGTGGGTTCTTCAACGCGTATCCAAACTGGCGAACAAACAGAGACGGGTTGTAATTGATGCACCCTTTTCTTCCTATTAAAGGAACATTAGGATACCCAGAACAACTGAAAATAAGCTCAGACCCCAACAAGTCTCGGTCGAACCACTCAATGTCTTCGGAAGATAGTCTCATCAGGCGCTCTGGCCAATCAGCTGTAGTTACACTATCTACAAAAGGTCCCTTCAGGGGAAGATGGCTCTTAAACCACATGTTCAACAGCGGCGCACAACAGTAAACAGTCTTTCCTCTTCTATTTTCATTTTTGTAGTGCAATGAATGATAGAGATCTCCAATCAAAGTAGGTACCGGGTTGCCAGCAGCAAACAGATGAAAAGCGTCCAAGTCCACAAAATTGGGTAAGTTGGGAAACAACACTATTCCGTAGATGCATAGAGCCAAGATAGCATTAAAGACTATCCAGCACCCGCTCTTGGCGTACTCTTGAGCTTTGCCAACCAGAAAATCAAGGGAGAAACCTGGAACCCCAAGCCAAGAAGTCACTAATAGTTCCGAAGCGTTCATGTGCAAGGCCTTGGCTAAGTCCTCCAGCTGGGGTTTAGCATCACGATGGATGAAAGGAACCTTATTTTGTACCGGCAGCTCGATAAACTCTGCGTATTCCTCCATAGTAGGCCCTAAAATAAAGTCAGCAAACGTGAAACATCTCAATGCAGGGTCATAGAATTGCATCAAGGTGTACAACCCATTCATCTCAACAGCAGTTGGCTTGCAGACTAGTCTCAACAATCTTCCATGACTCATCCTGAAACTTCTCCTAACCTCCTCATCAGCAAGGGACATCATACCAAGTAGGGGAGTAACATCAGGTGTAGGTAACTTGTACGCAACTGTCTTCCTCAAACCAGCCATGATCGATAAGCAGAAGGCCGGGCACTAGAATCAGGGAATATGCAAATGCACCTGTAGCACAGACACACGTTAATAGGATGCAATGATAATGGTTATGCGAGCAATGCAATGCAAATAGATGCAACAGGGACCAAATGCCATGGCTGAGAAGCCTGAACCATATCAAAAGTCTCAGATAGACCCTCCAGAATTCCTCAAACCCTGGTCTTGGACAGACCCAATACAAAGCTCCGACACTGGTCTCTGATAGACCTCATATCATAACTCTGACTAGTCTCTGACAGACCCCATATCAGAACCCCAACTGGTCTCTGATAGACCTTACAACTGTCCATAAATACCCAGAATCTCAGATCAAGAAACAAGCCGGTATCTGAAGGTCTAGTTACCTGCATAGCCCTAAACCCTCTCACAGGTAGGTGTCCTAGTAACTGACAATGGTATGGTATCCTATGCGGTCGTCGGCGTCACAGACTTTCAGGCTTGATGATACGATTCCCAGAAGGAGTGGCATCATCAAATCCTGAAGAGGCCTCACTTAGCCAACTTCCAAATGATCGGTTCCCGGAGTCGACAATTCAGCTAACCAACAACCCCTTCGACCCAAAGGGTAGAAAAAGAAGTCAACCAGAAGAACCTCGTCTGAGTTTAGATTTTGTGGGACACTAATGCAAGCAAAGCCGGCACGCGCCCACTACTTTCTACTCTAATTCTAAGTGCACTCAAGCCCAGGTCCGACTTATCTCTCAATCATAGAACACCCGTCACACCCCCATACAGCAATAATAACAATAATATAATGTTGAAAGTAAAATACAGAAAAAGTAAATCCATACAAAATCCTCAACGGGAAAACAAGCGTTAGGATTGACTCGCTTAAGGGACGTTGGATCCCAAATGCATAAGGAACTATCGCAGTCCTTAGCAGCCAGGGGACGTTGGATCCCCAGCAGAGTCGCCAGCTGTCGCTACTGCGAAAATCGGCGCCGGCTGAACAGAAGAGTCGCCACCGTGCGTTATTTATCCCAACGGAGGGAAAGGAAACGCTCGAGGTAAACCTACCGCAAAACGGGGAAAGGAATGGTCATCGCAACCAAATCCTGGATTCGGGAGTCGGTTACGCAACGGGAAGGTATTAGCACCCCTCACGTCCGTCGTACTCGACGGGATCCACGCTTGTTTTTTGGTACGGATTGTTATTTCTATCTAAACTAAGGGTAAGGGTTAAAAAAGAAAAGAAAATGACTCGGCAAAGTATCGCACTTCATGCCTACGTATTCCCGTCTGGAACGAGAAATCAGAGTCAACGTAGTTCGCCTACCTACAGGAAAGGAGGGGAAGGTTGCTCGCTAGGATATCACATCCTATGCCTACGTACTTTCATACAACATGAAAGATCAGAGCAAACGTAGTTCGGGCCACGTACGACACAAGTCTGTCTTGATTGTTTTTATTCCTTCTGAAAAAGGGTTTTTCTGCTTACTGGTCCAAGCGGACAAAAATGACGTTTTGATGAGTTCACATTCTTTTACGGAAGAAGTGTTTTTTATTGTGTTTGAAATATTTATTGTGTTTTTTCTGTTTGTTTTGAGAAAGAAGAGACAGAACTCTAACCTATGGTTTAAAAGGGAATTAAACTAACCTAACGTTGTCATGCATGGGTTAAGACCTAATGTCTATCATGCTCCTCTCTTGCGCAGAGAGAAACGGAGATCCTAAGGGAATAGACAGAAACAGAAACAATAGCATATATACAATAAAGCAATAAAATGCATGGATGCAACAATACAAGCGAGGCAAGGGAGTCCCACTCAACCTCGAACCTAGAAAACAACAGGCAAAAGCGAACAAAATTCGCTTTCAACCTAACAGATTAATCAGCAAGCAATACAATCAAGGAAATTCAAACAATACATCAAGGATTATAAACAGCAAAAGTAAACATCAAACAACAGTCTTCATCAGCATCTGTCTTCAAGTCATATTCAACCATCTACAAGCTTCAAGCAAGCATCAGTCTTCATCTTCACAGCCTTCAAGCAAGGTCTCTATCTTCAATCTTTCAGTGGCTTTTCTTCAAGTCTCACTCTCCAAGATGAGCAGCAGTCAACAAGATGAAATGGATGTTAAACAGTCAATTGCCTACCAAGGGTGGCTCACTGACTGTTAACATGATACTGACAGTTTTCCCTCAAAAGTTCTATCTTTTAAATAAATTCACTAATCCTTCCAAAGGAAGGAGGTGGATATTTAAAAGAGACTTTGAATCATAGAGAAAGAATGGAGGCAAACAAGACCTTCCATGTTTGTGAATCAAGTTGCTATTCTAGGGCTCTGCCTAACTCCTAGATCTTAGACTCCTCAACAGCTGCCAGCAAGAATTTCTTCATCAACTCTGGGAATTGGTCTTCATTCTCTTAATCTTCAATGGGCTTCATCAGCACAGTCTTCAGCTCAAACCTCAAACCCCAAGCAGGCCCAATACCCCACACAGTCAATTAATAACCCTAGAGAGGGCACACCACACAATCAATCAAATACAAGCGATATACTAATATTAATAGTAGAATAGGGGAAGCCTAATATTTTCTAAGGGATCTATTATTTACCCATAACCCCTATAGTCCCATACCCCAAAATTCAAACTACAACTCCTAAAAGAAATGATTTATCACACCTATGTCACACCTAAACCCTAATTTTGATTCTCCTAATCACACCTAAACAAACCATCTAAAATTTAGTCCTAAAATCATGCATTAAATCTCATATGAAATTTGAAGTCCTAAGTGAAGTACTCTAAAAAGAATGGGTCCAAAATATAAAAGGATCTAGCTAAACTAAAATCAACAAGATCAAGTATTAAACTAAACATCATTTAAAACCTATTTAAAAGAAAAATATACTAAAAATTCAAGAATAAAATAAAATGCTAATTTTAATATATGACAATTTTCTTAACAGAAATAAGAAAAAGATGCAAAAACAACCACTCAAAAATATGGAATTTTCAATTTGTTATGATTTTTCAAAGAATAAAAAAAACTGAATGAAATTAAAATGAATTAGAGTGGGTTGGGGTGCAGTAAGCAATGATTTGCATTGGAAAATTGATGATGGGCCCAGACTGGGGGTGCGCATAGCAAGGCGCGTCTGGGCCCAGTTAATTCAGAAAACACAAAAGAAAATAAAAAACAAAAACGGTGCGAAAAGTAAGAAACTCAGTTCAAATCACATGGGCCTGGATATTGGGGGTGTGGCTAGCAGTTGATTAGGCCCAGTCTGAGTCGTTTAATGAAACGACGCGTTTTGCGTTTTCAGAATTCCCTCGCGTTTCAACTTCAAATCCTGGCCATTGGATGCGCTTTCTAGGTCAAAGTCTCGTGTCCATCTAACGGCTGGGAGGTCGTCTCCTACCTCCAGCCCTAGGGTTTGTGAAACAGCTTCCATGCACGAAGCTCTTCTCAGCCATCTTCCATAGCCTTGTTCTCCTTCATCTCTCAACTAAATCCAATTCTGTAAAGAGCAAAGTTGCTCCAATTCTCAAGATGAATAGAACTACAACATTAGTTTTCACTAAAACGCCATAAAATGCTAAACCCGATAGCTCTACTTCCATGGATGCTCCAATCTCCAACTTCATGAAACTCCAGTTTCTTGGTACTAGTGTAACCACCACACATCCCTGATCATTCTAAACTAATCCACATGAATTAACACTCTCTATCCTCTTAGTTCTAGGTCAAAACAGTTTTGGTGCTCATGTATTAACCTCCATGAAATTCAGCCAAACTCTCCAGAATTATTCCCCTAACTACCTAGGTCATTCTTATCCTAACCAACCTACATCATGCTAACTAAATTAAGCCAATTCGATAGAAATACTAACCTGGTTTAAAGTTGAAAACAGAGGGATGAAATCACCACTTCAAGCTCAGCAATGCTCCAATGGTAATCAATAGACCAAGATCTTGATTCTGTATGCACTGGTTCTTGCTTAAACCCCTTGGATTCTTGTAACCAATTCCTTTTGCAATTTGGATGATAAACTTGGTAGCACACGAATTCTGCTTCAATTCAACCAGATCTTGATGGAAACTTGCTCTATGATGAATGTAGATGATGATAGAATCAAGAATTTTGAAGAATGATGAAGATTTGATAGAGTTTTTGTGTAATTTGCAAAATTGAGGAATGAGATGTAACTATGAGTTTTCAACCAAATGAATCACCAACCCATGATTGGATCCACCCTACTCAATATATAGATGCTCATGGAACCATCTAGAACTTGTTAGAAACTTCTTGTGCACAAATCCCTTGTGTTTTGGCATGTGTAACTTCATACATAAGCAACCAATGATATCTCTCAAACTTTGAACTAAACTCAAAAATACACTATTGCCAATGGTCTCAAAACATTCTTTCCAATCAAAATGACCTATAATTTCATCCCATTTGGACATATTATGAAAAATCTCATTTCTAGGTCACTTTTATTCATTAAATTCACCTTTTAATTGACCAAATTTGGAATCTTGAGCTATGAGCATTTCCAAACTTTCATGATCACTTTTCTAGACTCAAAATGTCATTTGGAGCAAGTTTTATGTTGTGAAGTTTTTCATTTGAAGCTTCCTTGTATGAGTTTTAGGCATATGCTTGAAATGACCTGTAATTCTCAAATGACCAAAATACCCTTTGCTTGCCAAGGTCATAAGTAGAGTTCCACAAATCAGATGAAGGCATACCATACCTTTCTAGAAATCTAAGATCATGAGGAACAACTCTCATGTTGGCCAAAAATTCATTTGAAAAGTCCTTGAAGGGTAAAACTTGCTTGGAAGACAAGTAACTTTCACAGACAAAATTTCAGATACCTCAGATGACCTGTAACTTGCAAGAACCATAACTTGAGTTCTATAAATCTTCTTGATGTCTTCCACCACTAAAATTAAAGGTCTTGAGATCCTCTACAAGTTTCATGTTGGCCAAGGATCCATTTGAAGCTTGCATTTTGAATTATCTTGCTTGGAAGTTTGACCTAAACCAGGGGATTTTACACAGAAACCCTAATTTAGAAACTCCTCTTCTTATTGATTTCTCTTGATTTCTCCTTGGCACAACACCACATCCTTATCTACATGTCAAATATGAACCCCACATCTCTCAAATAGACCTTGATGCCTTTCAATCAATCATTTGACCTAGGGTTGACCTAGGGTTGACCCAGATGAAACCCTAGTTGACTGTCTTCAACTGCAGCTCTTGCAATCTCATCAATGACTTGTCTCACTTTCAAAATGACTCTCTAGGTCTTCCATGATGTCTATATACCCTCCATGCTCTCAATTCACAGCTCACAACTTCTTTGATGATCTTCAAATACCCTCAGATAGGAGATAGATTCACTGCTTGATCCACTGACTTCTTAGATTTCAATTTCTTTCTGATGACTTGGCTAAGATTGAATTTGAAGAATAACCTCTTGATATGCTCATAGAGATAAGAATAACACTTGGTCCCTTGTTGAATGACTTGCTATGCTATGCTATGCAAATGATTAGACTATGTACATGACTCCTTATGCAAATGCTAATGCAATTGAAACATAAACTAAGTGAAGTAGGTTGAGCAAATTTTAGGGTGCAACACCTTGGTGTTCCTAGTTTTCGGTGTATAAATAGACTAGTGGTAGATGTCATTTTATAATTCATCCTTACAATCTTTTGTGGCTGTCATTTGTAGAGTAGAAATATATTCTCTCATTCTATTCATCTCTTTTAACCTTGTGCACCAACATAAATGTTGTGATAGTTAATTCAACAAATACATTAAATCGTTGCAAGTGATTAGAGTAAAATTATTGAGTATCGAACACAAATAGTGTGAATATTATTAAATTATATTTTTCTTGCTAAGTTGAACAAAAAATTTCTATTGAGTTTATGTTTGCAAATTCTTAAATTATACCAACATAGTTACTTAAAAAATTATATGGATAGAGATGTCACATATGAGTCACACTTAATTATTCAATTTGTATCCTTTTTCCAAGAATACTTATTCCTAATTAGAAGTGGATAAATATATTGGCTCGCCTGAAAACCGAGCAAACCATTCAAAATTGAGCTTAAATGGACGGGTCGGATCGACCAACAGGTTTGTGGGTGGTCAAAGCCAATTTCACATAGATTCAAACCGGCGGGTGCATATTTGGATTCGGAACCCAGTTGTACCAGAACCCTTCCAAAATAGATAATTTAGTGAAATTTAAATGTAACTAATACTGATATTATGTGATAGTGAAGTTTGAAAACGTGACAGCGTAAGACTTGCTTCAATAATAGTAGTGTTTCACTGACAATATGATAAGACATTGATTTTATCTAATAGATTCATTTATTTTACTAAGGGTCTAGGACTAAGAAAATTGATAGATTAACTAATATTAGTACTTTCACATGAGGATTTCTAAGGAACTTTTATTAAAACATTCAATTGCTAGTACAGTGCTAAGAAATATAAAATAATTCCATTGAAACGACTTTCAATTTTGCTTTGTCGTACCTCAAAAAAATAGAACACGGCACTCGCGAAGCGCAATTGCACGCTCGCAGGATAGAATGAATAGAGTCGCCACCAAACTTTATTTATTCCCAAAGAGGGAAAGGGAAAATATCAATAAATCCCCTAAAAGAATGACAATGATATTGTCATCGCAATCAAATCGGGGTTTAGAAGTCAATTTTGTAAGGGGGTGATATTAGCACCCCTAACACTCGTTATACTCAACGTGAACCGTTTGATTAGTTGTGTGTGTTAGTGTTAGCTTAGAAATGTTAAGCCTCTCGAGTTATTAAAAAGGAAAAGAAAGGGACAAAAAGATTTATATTTTATTAGGGTGTCGGATGAAACTTTGAATCTCGCTCCTACGTATCTCCGGATGTAATGGATAACTTAAGGCTACGTAGTTCTGGGTAGAAAATGTTTGTTTGTTGGTCGATCTTAGAAAAATCTATTTTGGCACAATCAACAAAAAATAATTGCTTGCTACACAAAATAGGTGATGAGTGGGCGTTTACATCACATTGAATTGATTTCTAGATATAAACACACAGGAAAACGTCACTTATCTCAACTCACACGATTGTGGAAGAAATATTGTTTTGCATCGTCTTGAGACGACATATCTTTCGTTTATGAAAAAGGTTTTGAATGAATGCCAAAAGGAAAGGGACAAAATGATTTATATTTTATTAGGGTGTCGGATGAAACTTTGAATCTCGCTCCTACGTATCTCCGGATGTAATGGATAACTCAAGGCTACTTAGTTCTGGGTAGAAAATGTTTGTTTGTTAGTCGATTTTAGAAAAATCTATTTTGGCACAATCAACAAAAAATAATTGCTTGCTACACAAAATAGGTGATGAGTGGGCGTTTACATCATATTGAATGGATTTTTAGATATAAACACACAGGAAAACGTCACTTATCTCAACTCACACGATTGTGGACGAAATATTATTTTGCATCGTCTTGAGACGAAATATCTTTCGTTTATGAAAAAGGTTTTGAATGAATGCCAAAAGGCAAAATGGTTTGAATATGTTTGATGTATTTTTGGGCTGGAAGTATAGTATTTATAACTTGAAAACATTTACAACTTGGGTCTAATACTTCGGACTATGATTGGATTTTACACCCAAGTGGTTCTTTCCTTCCATTTTGTTATAAAAAAGTCAAAGTTGTTAATACAAACAAGGATGAGGATGCATTTTGTCAATGGGGAGTAAGAAAGCAAGTAAAATACGAGCCCATCAAACAAGTAAATGTAAACAAAAAGTTTCATTATACGAAGGCCCAAGGGTAAGTCACGGGGACCGAAAACAAACTGAAATCAAAAGTAACTAAATTTAACTCTAAGCTAACTTAAAGTGGATTTATATAGGAATCACTCTATAAGAAGTCAGATAAAAAATCGCCACACAATGAAATCGAGGCAACAATTAATCAAATAATCTGCTTAGCGGTAAAAGCAAATAAATAAAATATAATTAATTAAACAATTAAGAAAGTTGATCAATTAAATTACTAATTAAAAATATAAAACTAGAAAAACTGAAAACAAGGAGTCTGCATGCATGATTGGGGTACATCATTAACTAAAAATAAAAGGACTCAAAATGAATAAAATTTGGGCGTGAAAATGCTCGAAAAATTAAAATAAATGCTCTAAAATGATGAGTGCAAAATAAACTTCTCGGAAACATATAGATTTTGATCAAATTTTGAAATAAAAATGGACCGGTTTAAAATGCTCATGCTGATCAAAATGCTACCGGAAAAGGTGTAAATAAAAATAAAATGAGCATGCTAGGTTAAACTACGTGATTCATAGATTAATAAAATTGACGTTTGCAAGATCGATTTTGAGATTTTTCGCCCGCTAATTTTACTTACATTTGAGATTCAGTTCAACCGGTCTATTTGTAGATCCAAAAAATTATTTTAGTTGGCATTTTAGCCATTATGCGAGATGAGCTGCGTGTATTTATGCAGGTGATGCAAATGTCATGATGCATGTATGGATTCATAAATTCAGGATCAAAATTGGGGTATGACATGCTTCTTTAATAAAATTCTCAGCTCACTTATTTTAAAAGGTATTTATTTATTTTTTAAACCACTTGTTCACTTTGACATTTCTAGAATATAATGATATTATCTCATTCTTTTTTCAAGTCAGTACAAGCAACTCATGCATTTCTCTTATCCTGTTTTTCAATAATGGAAACTAGATGACAAACATGCAAAACTATATTTGTGTATTGCTCCTCTTCATCTCTTTTTCTTTTTTCATATCTCATTTATTTTAGGTTTGTTTGATTAAAGTTATTGGTTACAAAATTGTTGTTACTAGTTTTTCTCTATTTTTGTATTTTGAATTTTTTCTAAATTTTTTTTGTTGATTTTTTTACTATTAAAGATCTTAACTGTATAAACCAATCCGCATCACACGTGACCCATTTTACATGTAACACATCTAATTCGTTGAAAAAATGAGTCTCTATATATCACGCGCGACTGACAGTTCGATGTTTTGGATCCAAACCCGCTCGTTATCCACTCTTAAACCTAATATCTTAGTGATTAAGTATTTAATATTAAATGAATCCCTAATATCTTATTGAATTAAAATTTAATCCTAAGCTATTTGTTAATAGAAATAAAACGGTCTCACAGTTCTGCTCCTATATTTAGGTTATGAAAGGAAAAAAATATCCAATTCAAAGCATTTACTAGTTCCACTATCATATCAAAATTTAAATCGTGGAACATTTATTCTATGATTAAATGAATAAAGCCATTAAGAAGGTATATTAGATAAATAATAATTCAAATGGTACTTTTAGCATGTACAAGATTTTCCCTAATCATCCACTCATCACTAACAATTAAAATTTTAATTACTAATGATTAATGATAAAAAATATAAAAATGCAAGAAGAATTACATATAATAATTGACTATGAAAAACTTCAACTCTAGTGTCATATGTTGAACAAAAACTTATCTCACCCTTGCAAAGCGTTTGTCAAATCCCATATAAAAATTCATTTCTTAGTTCAAAATTCCAAACTTTATTCCTTCTTCATATTGGACTTAAATACTATTATACGAAAACCTCTCATTTGCAGGTGAAACACCTCACGTTTTTTATGTAAAGGCACACAATTTGATGAAACGCCTCATGTTTTTAACAACTTGTGTGTGGTATTTTGGATCGAACTCTAGTGTCGACAATGGTAGTTTCATGATTCGGCAGAAGGTTTAGTATGAAGTTTAAGTCTGTTCACATATTGATCTTGTCTAATGTAGTTGAAGTAAGCTCAAGCATGCAATAGTCAAAATTCTAGGATTGTTAGCATGTCGAATTGGGCCTTGCTTATAAGCTCAATCGTTAAGTTAGCTTGTAATCTAAGTTAACTTAGTAGTCTATAAATATACTAGTTCTCTCTGGTTGTTGAGAGAGGTTAATTGTTGGTATTCACTTGTAATCTTTGAACCTTTATTGAGAAAAGGAATAGTAAAACAGATTTAACCAATTTTCTTTTCTTCTTCCTTCTTCTCTTTTTCCTTTGTGAAACCAAATAGGGTTTCTTGTGTTTGTTCAAGAAACCCAATCTTTTTCTCATACCTTTGTTCTATTATTGACGACATCAATTCACAATATTGTGAATGATGATTTTTTCCTTTATTAAAATACCTTTCAATTTGGGTCAAGTACTATGAGTTTGGGACACAATTTCCTCAACATTTTTTATTTCCTTCTTCATTATTGATTAATCAACTCGTCTACTATTGTCACAAAAAATGGAAACTTGCATGATCATTGGGTTAGGAACACTTAACGAAATTTGAATACTAAATATATTTATAAGGGATATTTGAATAAAAATTATTTTAAAATGGATATTATAATAATAAAATACTCTAAAAGACACACAAAATATCCATCATAACTTGGGCTTCCTTGTTGATTTATTTTTCTTTAATGTATAACATTATTTTGCATAACACTTTTGATAGGTGGGTTTGGAGACTTTATCCTGGTGAAGAGTAATATTTTAAAAGCTCTTACCATGTATTGACTCAAGAGGTTTATGATGAACTTATGCCTCTTATGGGACCTCATTTGGAACAAAGAATCTATCTTGAAGGTTTCTTTGTTCACATCGATGTTTGTGAACAACAGGATTCCAATGAAGGATAACTTGGTGCGTGTGTTCGATATGGGTGTAATCCCAGTCTATCTAAAATCACATCAACCATGTATCAAAAAGCAAGCCAGACTAAAAGACAGGCACACCATAAAGGAGCACTAGATCAAAGTTTACTGATCCTTATAGTCTGTCAGGTTATAAAAAATTAGTGACACGTCCTTTGAAAGAAAGATATTTTGAGATCATATTCACGAAGGATCGTCGTATTAAAGTTTATAAAACAACATCACCATCAATAGAATTAGCTTGATTGCTGGAGGTTTTTAGATTCTGACTATTTCTTATGTACATGGGAATGTGGAAAAAATGAGATAATTAATCATTTGTTTTTTAGTGTGAATATTTTAGGGATGTTTTTTAGTAGTTGGGTGTCTCTTGGGTTCTTTCTATATCATCTTTTAACTATGATTTTTAATTTGGAAGGTTCTTACTTGTTTCTAAAAAGATCTATTCCAATATTTAGTTGATTTGGTTGGCTTGCATATGGATAATTTGGAAAGAGAGAAGTTCTCATAATTTTTGTCACATAGAATTGGCGGTAATGCAAATGTTTGACAAAAAAAAAGTCATTGTTTGGTAGTAGTTAAAACTAAGAACTCTAATATGTCGACAAACATTTTATTGAATTATATTATTTTGCCTTCTTTAAAAAAATGTTTGTACTTGGGTAATTGTAAATAAATAAAAATAAAATTGTTGAGAGTGGGATTTGAACCCACGCCCTTTTGGACCAAAAGGTTAAACTAGCGCCTTAGACCAACTCGGCCATCTCAACTTATGTGAATTGCCATTTTATTAAAATTACTAACATTAAAATAAGAATGTGATATTTTATTTTAAACACATAAAACTAAATATTAATGCTTTTTATTTTAAAAAAATTAAATTGTTGAACCCACGCCCTTTCACTACCATTTATGTCACAGATGAGTCAGACTTAATTATTCACTTTGTATCCTTTTTCCAAGAATACTTATTCCTAATTAGAAGTGGATAAATATATTGGCTCGCCTGAAAACCGAGCAAACCATTCAAAATTGAGCTTAAATGGACGAGTCGGATCGACCTACAGGTTTGTGGGTGGTCAAAGCCAATTTCACATAGATTCAAACCGGCGGGTGCATATTTGGATTCGGAACCCAGCTGTACCAGAACCCTTCCAAAATAGATAATTTAGTGAAATTTAAATGTAACTAATACTGATATTATGTGATAGTGAAGTTTGAAAACGTGACAACGTAAGACTTGCTTCAATAATAGTAATGTTTCACTGACAATATGATAAGACATTGATTTTATCTGATAGATTCATTTATTTTACTAAGGGTCTAGGACTAAGAAAATTGATAGATTAACTAATATTAGTACTTTCACATGAGGATTTCTAAGGAACTTTTATTAAAACATTCAGCTACTAGTACAGTGCTAATAAATATAAAATAATTGCATTGAAACGACTTTCAATTTTGCTTTGTCGTACCTCAAAAAAATAGAACACGACACTCGCGAAGCGCAATTGCACGCTCGCAAGATAGAATGAATAGAGTCGCCACCAAAATTTATTTATTCCCAAAGAGAGCAAGGGAAAAGATCAATAAATCCCCTAAAAGAACGACAATGATATTGTCATGGCAATCAAATCGGGGTTTAGAAGTCAATTTTGTAAGGGGATGATATTAGCACCCCTAACACTCGTTATACTCAACGTGAACCGTTTGATTAGTTGTGTGCGTTAGTGTTAGCTTAGAAATGTTAAGCCTCTCGAGTTATTAAAAAGGAAAAGAAAGGGACAAAAAGATTTATATTTTATTAGGGTGTCGGATGAAACTTTGAATCTCGCTCCTACGTATCTCCGGATGTAATGGATAACTCAAGGCTACGTAGTTCTGGGTAGAAAATGTTTGTTTGTTGGTCGATTTTAGAAAAATCTATTTTGGCACAATCAACAAAAAATAATTGCTTGCTACACAAAATAGGTGATGAGTGGGCGTTTACATCACATTGAATGGATTTCTAGATATAAACACACAGGAAAACGTCACTTATCTCAACTCACACGATTATGGACGAAATATTATTTTGCATCGTCTTGAGACGAAATATATTTCGTTTATGAAAAATGTTTTGAATGAATGCCAAAAGGCAAAATGGTTTGAATATGTTTGATGTATTTTTGGGCTGGAAGTATAGTATTTATAACTTGAAAACTTTTACAACTTGGGTCTAATACTTGGGACTATGATTGGATTTTACACCCAAGTGGTTCTTTCCTTCCATTTTGTTATAAAAAAGTCAAAGTTGTTAATACAAACAAGGGATGAGGGTGCATTTTGTCAATGGGGAGTAAGAAAGCAAGTAAAATATGAGCCCATCAAACAAGTAAGTGTAAACAAAAAGTTTCATTATACGAAGGCCCAAGGGTAAGTCACGGGGACCGAAAACAAACTGAAATCAAAAGTAACTAAATTTAACTCTAAGCTAACTTAAAGTGGATTTATATAGGAATCACTCTATAAGAAGTCGGATAAAAAATATATGCGTCCAAGCAATTTTTGAAAGTCGAATTTGATTAAAACTTCTGAAATCGCCACACAATGAAATCGAGGCAACAATTAATCAAATAATCTGCTTAGCGGTAAAAGCAAATAAATAAAATATAATCAATTAAACAAATAAGAAAGTTGATCAATTAAATTACTAATTAAAAATATAAAACTAGAAAAACTAAAAACAAGGAGTCTGCATGCATGATTGGGGTACATCATTAACTAAAAATAAAAGGACTCAAAATGAATAAAATTTGGGCGTGAAAATGCTCGAAAAATTAAAATAAATGCTCTAAAATGATGAGTGCAAAATAAACTTCTCGGAAACATATAAATTTTGATCAAATTTTGAAATAAGAATTGACCGGTTTAAAAGGCTCATGCTGATCAAAATGCTACCGGAAAAGGTGTCAAAAAAATAAAATGAGCATGCTAGGTTAAACTACGTGAACCGTAGATTAATAAAATTGACGTTTCCAAGATCGATTTTGAGATTTTTCGCCCGCTAATTTTACTTACATTTGAGAATCAGTTCAACCGGTCTATTTGTAGATCCAAAAAATTATTTTGGTCGGCATTTTAGCCATTATGCGAGATGAGATGCGTGTATCTATGCAGGTGATGCAAATGTCATGATGCATGTATGGACTCACAAATTCAGGATCAAAATTGGGGTATGACATGCTTCTTTAATAAAATTCTCACCTCACTTATTTTAAAGGGTATTTATTTATTTTTAAACCACTTGTTCACTTTGACATTTCTAGAATATAATGATATTATCTCATTCTTTTTTCAAGTCAGTACAAGCAACTCATGCATTTCTCTTATCCTGTTTTTCAATAATGGAAACTAGATGACAAACATGCAAAACTATATTTGTGTATTTCTTCATCTCTTTTTCTTTTTTCATATCTCATTTATTTTGAGTTTGTTTGATTAAAGTTATTGGTTACAAAATTGTTGTTACTAGTTTTTCTCTATTTTTGTATTTTGAATTTTTTCTAAATTTTTTTGTTGATTTTTTTACTATTAAAGATCTTAACTGTATAAACCAATCCGCGTCACACGCGACCCATTTTACATGTAACACATCTAATTCGTTGAAAAAATGAGTCTCTATATATCACGCGCGACTGACAGTTCGATGTTTTGGATCCAAACCCGCTCGTTATCCACTCTTAAACCTAATGTCTTAGTGATTAAGTATTTAATATTAAATGAATCCCTAATATATTATTGAATTAAAATTTAATCCTAAGCTATTTGTTAATAGAAATAAAACGGTCTCACAGTTCTGCTCCTATATTTAGGTTATGAAAGGAAAAAAATATCCAATTCAAAGCATTTACTAGGTCCACTATCATATCAAAATTTAAATCGTGGATTCTATGATTAAATGAATAAAGCCATTAAGAAGGTATATTAGATAAATAATAATAATTCAAATGGTACTTTTAGCATGTACAAGATTTTCCCTAATCATCCACTCATCACTAACAATTAAAAATTTAATTACTAATGATTAATGATAAAAAAAATATAAAAATGCAAGAAGAATTACATATAATAATTGACTATGAAAAACTTCAACTCTAGTGTCATATGTTGAACAAAAACTTATCTCACCCTTGCAAAGCGTTTGTCAAATCCCATATAAAAATTCATTTCTTAGTTCGAAATTCCAAACGTTATGCCTTCTTCATATTGGACTTAAATACTATTATACGAAAACCTCTCATTTGCAGGTGAAACACCTCACGTTTTTGATGTAAAGGCACACAATTTGATGAAACGCCTCATGTTTTTAACAACTTGTGTGTGGTATTTTGGATCAAACTCTAGTGTCGACAATGGTAGTTTCATGATTCGGCAGAAGGTTTAGTATGAAGTTTAAGTCTGTTCACATATTGATCTTGTCTAATGTAGTCGAAGTAAGCTCAAGCATGCAATAGTCGAAATGCTAGGATTGTTAGCATGTCGAATTGGGCCTTGCTTATAAGCTCAATCGTTAAGTTAGCTTGTAATCTAAGTTAACTTAGTAGTCTATAAATATACTAGTTCTCTCTGGTTGTTGAGAGAGGTTAATTGTTGGTATTCACTTGTAATCTTTGAACTTTTATTGAGAAAAGGAATAGTAAAACAGATTTAACCAATTTTCTTTTCTTCTTCCTTCTTCTCTTTTTCCTTTGTGAAACCAAATAGGGTTTCTTGTGTTTGTTCAAGAAACCCAATCTTTTTCTCATACCTTTGTTATGTTATTGACGACATTAATTCACAATATTGTGAATGATGATTTTTTCCTTTATTAAAATACCTTTCAATTTGGGTCAAGTACTATGAGTTTGGGACACAATTTCTCAACATTTTTTATTTCCTTCTTCATTATTGATTAATCAACTCGTCTACTATTGTCACAAAAAATGGAAACTTGCATGATCATTGGGTTAGGAACACTTAACGAAATTTGAATACTAAATATATTTATAAGGGATATTTGAATAAAAATTATTTTAAAATGGATATTATAATAATAAAATACTCTAAAAGACACACAAAATATCCATCATCACTTGGGCCTCCTTGTTGATTTATTTTTCTTTAATGTATAACATTATTTTGCATAACACTTTTGATAGGTGGGTTTGGAGACTTTATCCTGGTGAAGAGTAATATTTTAAAAGCTCTTACCATGTATTGACTCAAGAGGTTCATGATGAACTTATGCCTCTTATGGGACCTCATTTGGAACAAAGAATCTATCTTGAAGGTTTCTTTGTTCACATCGATGCTTGTGAACAATAGGATTCCAATGAAGTATAACTTGGTGCGTGTGTTCGATATGGGTCTAATCCCAATCTATCTAAAATCACATCAACCATGTATCAAAAAGCAAGGCAGACTAAAAGACAAGCACACCATAAAAGAGCACTAGATCAAAGTTTACTGATCCTTATAGTCTGTCAGGTTACAAAAAATTAGTGACACGTCCTTTGAAAGAAAGATATTTTGAGATCATATTCACGAAGGATCGTCGTATTAAAGTTTATAAAACAACATCACCATCAATAGAATTAGCTTGATTGCTGGAGGTTTTTAGATTCTGACTATTTCTTATGTACATGGGAATGTGGAAAAAATGAGATAATTAATCATTTGTTTTTTAGTGTGAATATTTTAGGGATATCTGATATAATGTTTTTTAGTAGTTGGGTGTCTCTTGGGTTCTTTCTATATCATCTTTTGACTATGATTTTTAATTTGGAAGGTTCTTACTTGTTTCTAAAAAGATCTATTCCAATAATTAGTTGATTTGGTTGGCTTGCATATGGATAATTTGGAAAGAGAGAAGTTCTCATAATTTTTGTCACATAGAATTGGCGGCAATGCAAATGTTTGACAAAAAAAAGCCATTGTTTGGTAGTAGTTAAAACTAAGAACTCTAATATGGGATTTGGAATCAATTTTTCCGGAAGAATTGTTGGGGACCGATGGTTAACGATGGCTCTAATGGGTGGTTTTGCTAGGATCGACAATAATGAGATCACTATTTTAGTACCTGATGCAGAAAGGGCTAGTGACATTAATCCACAAGAAGCACAACAAACTCTTAAAATAGCAGAAGCTAACTTAAATAAGGCTGAAGGCAAGAAACAAACAATTGAAGCAAATCTAGCTCTCCGGTGAGCTAAGACACGAGTCGAGGCTATCGTAGAGCCTATCAAGAGGATCTCGTAACAAGTTGGTGCAGCCAAAAAATAGAAAAAAGATAGAAAATTACAATAAAAAAATGGTGAGTAGAAAAACTTATTAGATACCGGAATCAATGGTATCTACTAAGTTCTACCAATACCTTACCTACTATTAGATTTGAACCAATGACTCCTGCCGTATGAAAGCAATATTCTAACCACTGAGTTAAGTAGGTCATTTATCATCCTAAATAAAAAAAGTAGCTCTCGATCAGATCAATGGATTATAAATGTTATATTATTTATAAATAATACAAACGCAATATAAATCAAAGAGATTGGATCATGTAATTTAATATTTATCTTGACAAGAATTTATTTATCGAATATGATCAAATCTGTATCAAAAGCACAAGGGCTATAGCTCAGTTAGGTAGAGCACCTCGTTTACACATGCGCCAATGTTTTTTCATAGGAGTCCATCATGTAATTAAAAGAGTTGATCTTAATTGATAAATCAATGTCTTACTCCAGAAAGAAAATTAAGAGAACAATAGCCTGACAAAGGATTTAGACGTCAAATGGAATCCATAATGAGATATTGATAAGGTGAATACTAAAATCTATTCAATGCTAGGCAATGAGGCTAGGGACCTCCAAAAAAATATATTTTCTTCCTATCTTATGAACTTTAAAGTGTATGAAGTTTCATTTCCTATTTGATATTTTTATTGGAGTAGGTTGATAGAGAGTCCATTTAACTTAAGTTGATCTAGGCCAGAAGCAGACCTACGTCAGAATAATCTTCTTCTTTGAAAAACTTTGGTAGTGCTCTTAGATTTTGATCTAAATAAGAAATCAGAGCACAGGGAGTCATTTCCTTTTTCTTTGTGTAAAGAAAAAAGATGGTAGACTAATTGATATTTCTACCAGTTAATGAAAAAGGCCAATGCAAAAAAAAATGCACGTTGGGTCTTTAAAACAATTCAAATCATTTTGATAATAATAATAGTTTGATCCGTTTTACCGAGAAGGTCTACGGTTCGAGTCTGTATAGCCTTAATAGTACTACCGATACTACTATATTTAGTATAGTAGTAGTATATGGAATACTAAATACTCCATACTAGTAATACTAGTAGTATAAATATAGTTGAAATACTTTTTGTAATCGAAAGAATGAATCAATTCATTTCTATTTGAATAGATTAATGATATACTAATATTAGTATTAGTATACTCAGATACTAATCTAGAAATAATGTCAACTTTTAAAATGTAAACTTAATAAAATACAAAGCATTTCTATTTAGATTAATGAATCTAATAATTTTGAAATTTAAATTCAAATCGACTAAGAATTAATATGAATCCAGTATATTTTCCACATTCATAGGAGTACATTTATGTTTTTGCTTTATGAATATGATATTTTTTGGACATTTCTAATAATATCGATCTTTATTCCTATTTTGGCATTTCTAATTTCTGGAAATATCCATTTTCCCAGAGAGATTGATAAGATATCAAGACACAGTCCCATCTTTATACCACCCGGAACGGTAAAAAAAAATGCAAGGAATCAAAAAAAATTAAAGATGGGATCTATGTCCAACGGATCGCAACTACAAAAAAAAAATGCAAGGAATCAAAAAAGTTAAAGATGGGATCTATGTCCAATGGATCGCAACTACAAAAAAAAAAAAAGAAAAAAAAAATTGTTTTGGTTCAACCTGTAATTTTATATGAAATACCGGACACTATCCCTTTTGTAAAACTTTTCCCCCAAGATCTATTCCAGGAAAAGGATAATCTGGAACTAAAAGTTGTCAATTCTATTGGAAAATCCATTCGGGAAATTTCCGACACAAGGATTTCATTCCTTCGGACTTGTTTAGTCTTCCATTGGGATGACGGCAAAAAAAGTTCTTCGATTGAGGAGGCCCCCGCTTCCTTTATTGAAGTAAGTACAAATGGTTTGATTGAGTATTTTCTAAGAATTGACTTAGTAAAATCGAATACTTCATATATCAGAAAAAGAAATGACCCATTTGGTTTAGGATTGATTGGGGATAATAAATCGGATCGAATCAATCCATTTTTTTCTATTCATTCCAAGAGAAAAATTCAACAATCACTTAGCCAAAATCACGGAACTATTCGTATGTTGTTGAATAGAAATAAAGAATGCCGATCTTGGATAATTTTGTCATCATCTAATTGTTTTCAAATGAGACCATTCAACAATGTAAAATCTCACAATGGGATAAAAAAAGATCCTATAATTTCAATTAAGAAGAATAATAATTCGTTCGGCCCTTTAGGAATAGTTGCAAATTTATATTCACTTTATCATTTAATAACTCATAATCAGATCTCAATAATAAAATTTTTGCAACTTGACAAATTAAAGGAAAATTTTCAAGTAATGAAATATTATTTCATGGACGAAAATGAGAAAATTTGCAAACCCGATCTATACAGTAATATCGTTTTGAATCCATTCCATTTAAATTGGTTTTTTCTCCATTATTTTTCTTGTGAAAAAATGTTTCCAATAATAAGTCTTGGATAATTTATTTGTGAAAATATATGTATAGCTCAAATGAAAAATGGACCACACCTAAAATTAAAATCGGGTCAAGTTATAACAGTTCAAATGGATTCTGTAATAATAAGATCGGCTAATCCTTATTTGGCGACTCCAGAATCAACCATTCACGGCCATTATGGGGAGATCCTTTCTCAAGGAGATATTTTAGTTACATTCCTATATGAAAAATCGAGATCCAGTGATATAACACAAGGTCTTCCAAAAGTGGAACAGATATTTGAAAAACGTTCGATTGCTTCAATATCCATGAATCTAAAAAAAAGAATTGATGCTTGGAACGAGTGTATAACAAAAATTCTCGGCATTCCTTGGGGATTCTTGATTGGTGCTGAGCTAACTATAGCTCAAAGTCGTATTTCTTTGGTTAATAAAATCCAAAAGGTTTATCGATCCCAGGGAGTACACATCGATAATAGACATATCGAGATTATTGTGCGTCAAATAACATCCAAAGTCTTGGTTTCAGAAGATGGAATGTCTAATGTATTTTTACCTGGTGAACTAATTGGATTATTGCGAGCAGAACAAACGGGGCGTGCCTTGGAAGAAGCCATTTGTTACCGAGCTTTATTATTGGGAGTAACAAAAACATCTCTGAATACTCAAAGTTTCATATCCGAAGCGAGTTTTCAAGAAACTGCTAGAGTTTTAGCAAAAGCCGCTCTTCGGGGTCGTATTGATTGGTTGAAAGGTCTTAAAGAGAATGTTGTTTTAGGGGGAATGATACCCGTTGGTACCGGATTCAAAAGAATAATGCACCGTTCACGGTCAAGGCAACATAACAAGATTAGCCGGAAAAAAAATTATTCGAAGTCGAAATTAGAAATCTTTTGTTCCATCACAGAAAATTATTTAATTTTTCTCATTTCAGAGAATTTATGTGATACATTCGAAATATAGGATTAAATATAGTATTAAATTCTTCCTAACAGCGGATTCGACTCATCCATCCCCTGAAATATTTAAATGCAGTCATTGGATTTGGTAATTAAAGTATATTAAAAAATAATAAGAAATAGAAATCAAAGAATGGCCTGATTCTATATTAACGGCCGATCGTCTATAAAAGAGAAGGTTCCATCGGAACAATTATTTATTAGGATACTCGGTCTCTCTTTTTTTTTCTTTTCATTTTTTAAACAAAGTGTGGGGATAAATGACAAAAAGATATTGGAACATAACTTTGGAAGAGATGCTGAAAGCTGGGGTTCATTTTGGCCATGAGACTAGGAAATGGAATCCTCGAATGGCACCTTTTATATCGGCAAAACGTAAAGGTAATCATATTACAAATCTTACTAAAACTGCTCGTTTTTTATCAGAAGCTTGTGATTTGGCTTTTGATGCAGCAAGCAAAGGAAAACAATTTTTAATTGTTGGTACCAAAAGAAAAGTTGCCTATTCAGTAAGACGGGCTGCAATAAGAGCTCGATGTCATTATGTTAATAAAAAATGGCTCGGAGGTATGTTAACGAATTGGTATACTACAGAAACGAGACTTCGTAAGTTCAGGGACTTGAGAATGGAGCAAAAGACGGGGAAACTGAACTCTCTTCCAAAAAGAGATGCCGCTATGTTGAAGAGGCAATTATCTCATTTGGAAACATATCTAGGCGGTATAAAATATATGACAGGGTTACCTGATATTGTAATAATCCTTGATCAGGAAGAAGAATATAAGGCTCTTCAAGAATGTATCACTTTGGGAATTCCAACGATTTGTGTAATCGATACAAATTGTGACCCCGATCTTGCGGATTTGCCGATTCCGGCTAATGATGATACTATGGCTTCCATCGGATTCATTCTTAACAAATTAGTTTTTGCAATTTGTGAGGGTCGTTCTAGCTAGATACAAAATTATTTTTTAATAATAAGATAAATCCATTTTTAGATTTGGTTGGGCGGTGATAAATTTTTGGAATTGGTTATTATAGCATTACAAAATTGTGTAAAAAGAAATATTTTTGTATTAGTAGGTATTCCAAATGGAAAATCCAAGTAAAATAAGGAAATGGTTGAATCAAAATAGTTCCCTTTCAAGTTATCTTTTTTTATTTTAGAGGGCAATATGAATGTTCTATTATGTTACATCAACACATTAAACAGATTCTATGATATATCTGCTGTGGAAGTAGGTCAACATTTCTATTGGCAAATAGGGGATTTTCAAGTGCATGCTCAAGTACTTATTACCTCTTGGGTTGTAATTGCTATCTTATTAATTTCAACCATTCTAGTTGTTAGAAATCCACAAACTATTCCCACGTCTGGTCAGAATTTATTTGAATATGTCCTTGAATTCATTCGAGACGTGAGCAAAACTCAGATTGGAGAAGAATATGGTCTATGGGTTCCGTTTATTGGAACTCTGTTTCTATTTATTTTTGTTTCGAATTGGTCAGGGGCACTTTTGCCTTGGAAAATTATAAAGTTACCTCATGGAGAGTTAGCTGCACCCACAAATGATATAAATACTACTGTTGCATTAGCTTTACTTACGTCAGTAGCCTATTTCTATGCAGGTATTTCAAAAAAAGGATTGGCCTATTTTGGTAAATACATCCAACCAACGCCAATCCTTTTACCGATTAACATCTTAGAAGATTTCACAAAACCCTTATCGCTTAGTTTTCGACTTTTCGGAAATATATTAGCGGATGAATTAGTAGTGGTTGTTCTTGTTTCGTTAGTACCTTTAGTAGTTCCTATCCCTATTATGTTCCTTGGATTATTTACAAGCGGTATTCAAGCTCTTATTTTCGCTACTTTAGTTGCGGCGTATATAGGTGAATCCATGGAAGGGCATCATTGACTAGTTATCTAATAGGATTTTAGACCGCGACTGGCTCGCGATAATCTACTTAAGGAACATTAATAAAATTAAGGAACATAAATAAAAAAATCCAAAAGAAATTATAAAAAGTTTTCATAACAATCAAAAAGTATAAAGAAAATGAAAACACTTACCAGGAAACTCAACAAAAAATAGAAATTCAATTAAAATAAAGGGTGGGGGGTCGAACTAGGCATATATATAATCTAATCATTATAAAACAGCTGGGGGATTTCCGAGAATGATTCATTGAATCGAAGATACAATGAATTGGTTTACGATATGGAACAAACACATGTATATGTCATAGTAGATATTCATTAGTTATATATGACTATATATCTCAATTTGTCCTGCTACTACTCTAAATTTAGGTAGGGATTCAAAAAAAAGAGCTCTTCCATCTCTTGGAATTGTGAATGGAATATAAAATGACTGGAAAAATGAAATCAAAAAGAAAAAGAAAGGTTTAAACGAAATGTAAGATAAGACCCCAATTTGTATGTATTCACAAAAAACGACAAGGGTAGAAACGAAAAAAGTAAATATCGAAGTAATTGAGATAATTCAATCCAAATTCTTCAGTTTGAAATTTTGAATTACACTTCGACTAGATAAAGAGAAATAGGACGAATGAAATAATTAAGTCATATATTTTTTGTTGATTATATTATTAACTATTTCTTTATTTTATTTTGACATAGGAGAAACTTATCATGAATCCACTGATTGCTGCTGCTTCTGTTATCGCTGCTGGGTTGGCCGTCGGGCTTGCTTCTATTGGACCTGGAGTTGGTCAAGGCACAGCTGCAGGGCAAGCTGTAGAAGGGATTGCGAGACAACCGGAAGCAGAGGACAAAATACGGGGTACTTTATTACTTAGTCTGGCTTTTATGGAAGCTTTAACTATTTATGGGCTGGTTGTAGCATTAGCGCTTTTATTTGCCAATCCTTTTATTTAGTTTAATATTTATTCAAAAAAATACATATGTTTTTTTTTCATGGATTTTCGTTGTTGCTCTTGCTAATTCTATTTCGATTTTACTGTTACAATTTTTTGCATTCGGATTAACATACTGATTTGCCTTCTTCCGTCCCTTTCATTAGTCCAATGACCCCCTTTTTATTTAGAAAGTGTTGAAAACAACTAAGTATTTTGCAATTTACATACGAACTAGTATTTATTTCTAAGAAGTATCATTCCTTATAGGGAATCTTTCAATTGACTAACCAATTCCAAATATAGAATAGAATAGAATAGTCTTCTTAGTATCTTTTGATTCTTACTAATATTCATTATTAGTAAGAATCAAAATAGAAAGAATAAGTAAATATTTTCATATTAAATAATTCGATTATAGAATAAACTATTATATACAAAAACGAATAAAAAAACTTGGAATCGTAGAAATAAATTTAGTCTATCCATAAGAGGAGATGCGATCATATGAAAAATATAACCGATTCTTTTCTTTGCTTCATTTCCTGGCCATCCGCCGGAAGTTTCGGGTTTGATACCGATATTTTAGCAACAAATCTAATAAATATAAGTGCAGTCCTAGGTGTATTGATTTTTTTTGGAAAGGGAGTGTGTGCGAGTTGTTTATTTCAAAGAATAGATTGGATCCAACCAACTGCACTTTTTTTGTTATAACTAGGAAAATGTGCATGATCCGGTGAATGACTTCTTACGAAATAACGAAAAAAATAGTTCAGAACCATAGCATTTCGCGATTCAGTGGTAAATCTACTTTGATTCTCTATCAACCAAGAATTTTGGAACCTTACCATGGTTAAAGCTAACGAGTTTGAAGTTTCGATGCAGTCTAGTATTCTTTCTACCACTATGTTAATAGGGAAATTCTAATTTTTTCGATATAGAACACTCATGTCGATAAAATGACTTGAATTCTCTGTATGATGAAAAATAGGAAAAAAGGTGTTTTGTTTAACGCCTCCGTTTCTACTTTTCTACAATGCGGAATTGATGACCTACGTATAAATTAATCATAATTCTTTGGATTTCAAGAAGAAAAAAACAACTTTGCTGACAATTATTTTTTTGCTCAGAAGAGTCCTCCAAATATTTGGGTCTTGTATTGATAATCATTTTCAAGATTTTTAGAAATAGAGAAAAGAGGATAGGCTCAGTCCCTAATAAATAAGGGGGAATTTCCTATAAGGAATTGAGTGTGAGAGCCAAATGAATTGAAAGATTCATGTTTGGTTCGGGAAGAGATCATAGACATTTGGAAATGAATGGAAAGAGAATCTACTTTCATTAAGTGATTTATTAGATAATCGAAAACAGAGAATCCTGAGAACTATTTCAAATTCAGAAGAACTATGGGAAACAACCATTGAACAACTGGAAAAAGCCCGGGCCCGTTTCAGGAAAGTAGAAATGGAAGCAGATCGGTTTCGAGTGAATGGTTATTCCGAGATAGAACGAGAAAAATGGAATTTAATTAATTCCATTTATACAACTTTGGAACAATTCGAAAATTACAAAAATGAAACCATTCATTTTGAACAACAAAGGGCGATTAATCAAGTCCAACAAAGGGTTTTACAACAAGCATTACAAGGAGCTCTGGGAACTCTGAATAGGTGCTTAAACAACGAGTTACATTTACGTATGATCGCTGCTAATATTGGTATGTTTGGGGCGATCAAAGAAAAAAATAACTAATTAGTGGTTCTACTATAATAGAGAGTATGGAGAGGCCCTATTTTTGTTTTTCTTCGAAAAAGAATCCAATTAATAAAAATATTCATGGTACCCATTTGTGCAGATGAAATTAGTCAAATTATCCGTGAACGGATTGAGCAATATAATACCGAAGTAAAAATTATAAATACAGGTACCGTACTTCAAGTAGGCGATGGCATTGCTCGTATTTATGGTCTTGATGAAGTAATGGCAGGTGAATTAGTAGAATTTAAAGAGGGTACAATAGGCATTGCTTTGAATTTGGAATCCAAAAATGTTGGTGTTGTATTAATGGGTGATGGTTTGATGATACAAGAGGGAAGTTCCGTAAAAGCAACAGGAATAATTGCTCAGATACCAGTAAGTGAGGGTTATTTGGGTCGTGTTGTAAATGCCCTAGCTAAACCTATTGACGGTCGAGGAGAAATTTCAGCTTCGGAATCTCGGTTAATTGAATCTCCCGCTCCCGGTATTATTTCCAGACGTTCCGTGTATGAGCCTCTTCAAACGGGACTTATTGCTATTGATTCTATGATCCCTATAGGGCGTGGCCAGCGAGAATTGATTATTGGGGACAGACAAACAGGTAAAATAGCAGTAGCTACAGATACGATTCTCAATCAAAAGGGACAAAATGTAGTATGTGTTTATGTAGCTATTGGTCAAAAAGCATCTTCTGTGGCTCAAGTAGTAACTACTTTACAAGAAAGAGGAGTAATGGAATACACTGTTATAGTGGCTGAAACAGCAAATTCCCCAGCTACATTACAATACCTCGCGCCTTATACAGGCGCAGCTCTGGCTGAATATTTTATGTACCGTGAACGTCACACTTTAATCATTTATGATGATCCCTCCAAACAAGCACATGCTTATCGCCAAATGTCTCTTTTATTACGAAGACCACCAGGTCGCGAAGCTTATCCCGAAGATGTTTTTTATTTACATTCGCGTCTTTTGGAAAGAACCGCGAAATTAAGTTGTCAGTTAGGTGAAGGAAGTATGACTGCTTTACCAATAGTTGAAACCCAAGCCGGAGATGTTTCAGCTTATATTCCTACGAATGTCATTTCCATTACAGATGGTCAAATATTCTTATCTGCCGATTTATTCAATGCTGGGATCAGACCCGCAATTAATGTGGGTCTTTCCGTTTCCAGAGTTGGATCGGCGGCTCAAATAAAAGCCATGAAACAAGTCGCTGGTAAATTAAAATTGGAATTAGCACAATTCGCAGAATTAGAAGCTTTTGCACAATTCTCTACCGATCTTGAGAAAACTACGCAAAATCAATTGGCAAGAGGTCAACGATTGCGCGAGTTGCTTAAACAATCCCAATCATCTCCTATTACTGTGGAAGAACAGATAATAACTATTTATACTGGAATGAATAGTTATCTTGATTCATTAGAAATTCAACAGGTAAGGAAATTTCTCGTTAAGTTACGGTCTTATTTAAAAACGAATAAACCGAAATTCAACGAAATCATATCTTCGACCAAGACATTTACTGGGGAAGCAGAAGCCATTTTGAAGGAAGCTATTCAGGAACAGATGGAACTCTTTCTGAATTCTTCCGGAATTTGTAATTAATGGTTGCTTGCTATTTGTCCCGAACTTTTTACTTTTCTTTTCTGACTAAAAAGGTATACGTTGGTTTTTTTTGGAGAGGAGGGATATTCTGATCCTTTTTTTTATCAGGTTTTTTGGCGGCATGGCCGAGTGGTAAGGCAGGGGACTGCAAATCCTTTTTCCCCAGTTCAAATCCGGGTGTCGCCTGATCGACAAGATAATGTATTCCGTTTTGTTCATACAAAAACTTTGTCTTTTTTCCATGTGGAAGCAAGGGAAAGCGTTCTTGTCTTAAGACTTGTTTGATTGATTCAAAATTCTACGCATTAAAATGCTTTCAATCTTTGCGTCTCGGATTCCATGAAAAATGAATTCGAGTAGTGAAATAAAAAGGAATAGATCAACCTTGAAGTCAAAGTCTTTTCACTCTACTACTGCTGTAGTGTCCGTCTACTGATTGGGTCTTGAATTAGATTGGATAGGTAGGACGGGGAATAGAATTCCATTTTTCGTTTCGTTGGCGAAGCGATAGAAGAAAAACCTTCTATACAAACTTATGTCCAATATATGAACGCTTCTGCATTTTTTCCATATTTGTTAGCTTAATGAAATTGAATATTTCGATTTTTTTTAATAGTTCTAATTTGATATTAATATTTTTTTACTATGAATTTCATTTAATGTCAAAAAAAAGACTTCTAGTAAGATTCCGTTAGTATCATTAGTATCAAAAAGGTTTGGTTCTACAGAATATTTGACCGCTAGAAAATAGATTCTAGAATTCCCAATTCTTACACACTATAATTATTATATATTATTGGGCCACCCAGAAGAAGTAAATCAACTAATTGCTTCTTTCTTTTATTTTTCTTTCAAGTTGAAAGAAAAAGTCTCGACAGATATTATCCAGAAAAAATGTTTTGAACCAATTAATGAAGTTCCTTTTTCATTAAGATCCTAAAAAAGGAAATGGAATTTTTGGAAACATAGAATAAAGTTATCTATTGACTCAATTACCAAAATATTCTGATTATGAATAACTCAACGGGACCCCCTCGAATTCATCAAAGAAAGAGTGGATCCCTGTTGAGTTCTTATGCTTTCATTTCGAAAACAAAATTCATCCGATTATTACAGGGATGATCCCAATCCGGAATATGAACCATAAAAGAAAATACCAATTAAACCGATCACAACAATACCAGCTACAATACCTATTATCCAAAGAGGAATTCTTCCAGTAGTATTGGCCATTTATTTATCCCACTTTCCTCCACATTTGATCAAGTAGTAAGTCATACTAGAGACCTAAACAGTCATAGATAATTATGAAATGAGATCCTTCCGAATAGGATAAGAGAATTCCTAATATATATACTATTATCTTAATTTCTATTAATTGAAGAAATAATTTGAAAATAAAACAGCAAGTACAAAAATGAGTAATAAACCCCAGTAGAGACTGGTACGATTCAATTCAACATTTTGTTCATTTGGGTTTGATTGTGTCATAACTCTATAATTCGGATTAGGTTTATCGTTGGATGAACTGCATTGCTGATATTGATCCCAAAAAAGAAACGGTGGGTACCGCTAGTCCGTGAACAGCCAACCATCGTACTGTAAAAATGGGATAGGTCCTATCTATGGTCATTGGAGCCTCCTAAAAAGATCTACTAAATTCATCGAGTTGTTCCAAAGAATCAAAACGGCCAGTTATTAAAGGAATTCCTTGTCGGGTTTCTGTAAAATACTCGTTTGGACGGGGGCTTCCAAATACATCGTAAGCTAAACCCGTGCTGACAAATAACCAACCCGCAATGAATAGGGAGGGTATAGTAATGCTATGAATAATCCAGTATCAAATACTGGTAATAATATCAGCAAAAGAACGTTCTCCTGTGCTTCCAGACATGCCGAGCTCCACATATTCTTATACAGTCAAAGGGGGATCGATTCCATAAAGATCAGATCAGTAAGTAGAAATTGACTAAAATTTTATTTTTGGTTATGATCGGCAATGGAGTACCAAGGGTCTCTTTTGAATCGACGCAATCAATATAGCTATCCTTCTTCGAACACAGCAATGAAATTTCACAATCAGTGACAAGATCAACTACTACCAAATAAAATTTCTTTTTTTCTGGTTGTTTCGATGTACTGAATCGAAAATCCCTCAAAGTTTAAGACTATAATATAAGATAGGGGTTCTTTACATTGACTCTTTCTTAGCTTCAGACTATAAATGGAGGATCAATGAAAATGTGGTGAATAGCATGAATTGATTTCTAATAATATAATTCATGAAGGAAATAATAATATTTCTAGAATTCAATTCGATAGGAAACATAGAAATATACTTTTTGGGGGTTGTCGAAGATCCTTTTTGTTAGAATCCCTTCTTGAATTTCATTTTCCAGAATTCAATTCATTAGTCGTCCAGTAACACGTAACAATAATATCAATATCAGTAGAGACATATCCAATAATGACCTATTCATAAAAACTTGCCCTTATTTTAGGCTTGTTTTTTTTATGTTATCTGGCGAAATAAAAATTATTTTTAACAAAATAAACTCATTCTGTACTCTGCACAATTTTATATTAAAGTAATATGCTGATGTCAGACAACTGCATCATTTTTTTATGCCAGTGGGTGTTCCAAAGGTAGCCTTTCAAATTCCTGGCGAGGATGAAGCTACTTGGGTTGACTTATACCATTAACTTTTTTACAGCAGACTTCTTTTTTTAGGTGACGAGATTGAGAGTGAACTAGCAAATCAAGTTGCTGGTATGATGATATATCTCAGTTTAGAGAACAAGAACAAAGATTTGTATCTGTTTATAAATTCTCCCGGCGGAGAGGTTATGTCTGGAATGGCCATTTTTGATACTATGCAAGTTGTAGAAACACAAGTACATACAATATGCATGGGATTAGCCGCTTCAATGGCATCTCTTATTTTGGCAGGAGGTGGAATTACCAAACGTCTAGCATTTCCTCACGCTTGGCGCCAATGATTCTTATTTGTAGAAGAAGACTATGCCTACGCCAATATGAAGTAAAAAAAGCATGGCACTCTGAGTTTGATATGCAAAAATAATTTTTTTTTAAACCATTCGATTCTATATCGAAAGAGTAGTAGGAAAAAGGGGAATGGGTATTTACAATTTTATATTTCCTCTTATCTATTAATTAGAGCCTCTTTTAGTGTCACGATTTTTTTTTTACTTCATTTGAAAAAAAAAAAAGAAACTTTGGGATTGCTGAATCAAAAACTACACGAAATTAAGAGAGCAACGGAATCATCATAGTCTTTAAAATTTTTAAAATATTCTAAAAAAAAAGAAAAGAAAGATGGTTATTGGATTCTTTACTGATCTGGGTCTGATAGACCCGGTATATATATATATATATATATATATATATATATATATATATATATATATATATATATATATATATATATATATATATATATATATATATATATATATATATATATATATATATATATATATATATATATATATATATATATATATATATATATATATATATATATATATATATATATATATATATATATATATATATATATATATATATATATATATATATATATATATATATATATATATATATATATATATATATATATATATATATATATATATATATATATATATATATATATATATATATATATATATATATATATATATATATATATATATATATATATATATATATATATATATATATATATATATATATATATATATATTTATATATATATTTATTTATTTATTTATTTCTTCAATGAAAGGTAAAAAAAATGAAAAATTAAAAGTATAGAGCCGTATGCTATATAAAAAATCCAAAAGATGCTTGCCTGTACGACTTTCAATTTAAATTGAAGTTCTTTTGAATATCCCCTCTTTCTTATTTTTTTAAGTCAAGATTGAGAGAAAAAACCAAAATATATTATACTATCAGGGTAATGATCCATCAACCTCATAGTGCCCCTTATGAGGGACCATCAGGAGAATGTATCCTGGAAGCAGATGAAATGGTGATACTTCGAGAAACAATAACAGCTATTTATTCACAAAGAACACGCAAACCGGTATGGCAGATATCTAAAGACCTGGAAAGGGATCATTTTATGTCACCCGAAGAAGCCCAAGCCTATGGAATTATTGATTCCGTATCAGATTCTTTGCCTACGTAAGCAATTTTTGATTCCGGAGCGGATTCTTTTTTTTAAATGCAAAATTTGCATATGTCAATATTGATAGTTGGAATCAATATTGATGTTTGGACTATTTCTGTCCTTTTTATTCCTACTAAACACAGAATTTGCTTTCAAACTATTTCTGTCCCCACTATTTTTTTTCTTCTGGGAATAGTGGATTTATTCCTAAACCTTTGTCCCTAATAAACACAGATTTATTCCTAATAATTACATGCATGAGATGTTGTCTTTTCTCTTTTTAATCGTCTTAACAACCAGATTTCATAGAGTCGAATAAATTCTAAATGGAAATTATTGGGTTAGGATTGATCGAAACCAACTCATTATGTATATGATTCACCATGCCAACTATAAAACAACTTATTAGAAACGCAAGACAGCCAATCCGGACTGTAACAAAATCTCACGCTCTTCGGGGATGCCCTCAACGCCGAGGAACATGTAATAGGGTGTATGTGCGACTCGTTTAGATCATATACTCAAATTAAAAAATCGATTCTATTAATAAGAATTGTATATATATAATTCTATTGTGTATAAATTTTGTATCAAATTTATGGTTTCTCAATTGGTGCAAACCAAATCACCTTCATTTTCAATTTAAGATGCAAAGTATATTCCCCTTGGGGATAAAGTAGTTTCCCATTAAGCGGGAAAAATCCTATTTGAAAGAAAAACAAATTATGCCCTAAATTTAGAACGGACTAAGAGGGTCAACTACCCAGCTAATCTTCATACTTAAATACCGTTACTGTATAGCTAGATTTCATTGTGAAAGACCTATTACTAGATATTTCATGGGTAGAGCCCAGAAGTGTGAACTGTACAAATTCACAATAACATTGATTGAATCAAGATTCAATGAAGGAAGGGGCTCCGGTGTATAGAGAGGACCTCACCGTTTAACAAGTAATCATAGAAACGATGGAACCCACCATTTCTTTGTTTATTTTATTTACTATGGTTTTTGGCATACCTAGTATCAATAGAAGTTATTATTTAGAGTTTCAATACTTATACTTAGAAAAAATGAAAAAAAATCGTGGTTGGGAAGGTTATAGTAGCAAAAGCCATTGGAATTTTTATTTTATATATTGGAAGAATCCATTTTGTTAGTAATTTACTAGAAAGGATAAAAGAATAACTGAAAGAAAAAATCAAAATAGTTATTCATCGAAGTTTCATTTATCCAATGATCAGAACTAAACGAGGATCCATCGCTCGAAAACAGAGGACAAAAAGTCGTTCCTTTACATCAAGCTTTCACGGAGCTCTTACTCGAACTATTTCGCAACAGAGAAGAAAAGCTTTGGTTTCGTCTCAGCGGGATAGAGATAGGAAAAAAAGGGACTTTTGAAGTTTGTGGATCAGTCGAATAAATGCAATAATTCGACAGAATAAAGAAAAAATCTTCTATAGTAATTTAATGTATAATCTGTACAAGAATCAATTGCTTCTTAATCGTAAAATCGTTGCACAAATAGCTATATTAAAGGGGAATTGTCTTTTTACGATTGCCAACGATATCATTAATAAAACTTCCCCGGAGAGTGAACTCCGAGAAGGTGGTAGAATAAAAGAGATTTGTATGATAAAATAGAATTCATATGAATTATGAAAATAATAAACCACGCTAAAAAAAAATACCAATCCGCATAAACTTTGAGTTTAGATTCAATTAATGAAGTAAAGTAACTCTATTTTTTTTTTAGAACAAGAGTTCTAGTAATCGACTTGCTTTTTTCATATATATTTTTTTTTCATATTTTTTTTTTCATATTTTTTTTTGCAATTTTAAGAAGAGGTGACAAACTTCCAAAAGGTAACAAAGATAAAATACGAGCTTGTTTTATAGCAATCGTAATCCATCATTGTTGTTTTAAGGTCAATTTATTAACACGTCTAGATAAAATTTTTCCTTCTCGAGTGACAAGTTTGAAAAGTAAACTCAAGTTTTTATAATCAATTCGATCCCCAAATTGGATTAGGGGCGACCTCCTATGAATTGATTTCTTCTTCTTCGATTTAACAAACAGTAGCTTAGATGATTTAACAAACAGTCGCTTAGATTTATCCATGGTTTGTTTATTCCTATACCGAAAATCCCGTTTGTTATAAAAAAGGATTTGTTTTAGTTATATATATTCTTATTTTATTTTTTTTAATAAATTTTATTTTTTATATAAGGAAATAGATCCTATATAATGATATATGTATATAATTTCATGTTATAGAATTTTATTTATAGAATATAGAGAAGATAATTTCTCTGATATCTATATAATTCATTTTTATGTTATTTAATTTTTTCAATTTACCTCCTAAGGGTAATACACAAGTAGTCCATTTTCTCTATTTCTTGATCTCTGCGTGAATCATATGTTTGCAACAAAAGGGACAAAATTTTCTCAATTCCAATCGACTAGGCGTATTGTGTCGATTCTTTTGAGTAATATATCGAGAAATACCTCTCGATTCCTTATTAACACTCTTTTTATCACAACTAGTACATTCTAAAATAACAGTTATTCGGATATCTTTACCCTTAGCCATGAGCCTCCTTTGGTTTTTTTATTCACTTAACTCTTCGATTTTAAGATTCAAAGGGAAGAAGAAAAAAGGAACGAAAAAATATATAAGTTGATAAATCAAAATAAAATTCTGAAATATTTTGTTCCAATTCATTTTATATAGTACAGTAATAATTCACTACTACAATGCTTTCGAAATATATTTCGAATTACAGTATAGTATTTCTGTTTTTATTTAAATATCTTTTATGATATTATTGCCCCTACCCTAATAATTCCATTTCTGGTCTGACTATTAAGAATTCTAATAGTTATTAATAGCAATGGAATTGAAGTATTAATTCAATTCCATTTAAATGAAACCTGGGCAAAATTCAAAATTTCACGGAGGCCCAATCCACCTTTTTGAATTTCCTTAATTTATTATTCTAGTATAATTAATTAGAAAAAAGCAACGAAGAGGGATTGAATCACAGATATTTTATTGGATCCCTAATCTTCGTCACCCTTTCCCGTGCCAATAACTAGAATAAAAAAAGGGGAGTGTCAATGCATATGGGAATAAACGATTGATTTCGATCAAGAGACCCGCTAGAGCCGCGAACCATAAAATACTTGCCACTGGTGCCACAGAGAGATATGTTTTTAGATCTCGCATTTCCAATCCTCCTTCGTTTTTTCTTGTAATTTTGAATACCTAATAATACAGAATATAGAAATATGATTCCATGTTTTTTTATTAATAAAACCACTTGGATTTGTCGGGGGGAAGTCTGAATCCAAATTGAATTGTACAACAATTCATTAGATATTTTTTTATAGAGTACTTTTTTTTATAAGAATTAGAATAATAGACTATTATTCTAAATTCTATTATATATATATATATATATATATATATATATTTTATTCTTATTTGTATATTCTTTGTTCTTGTTATTATACTCTTTGTATCTTATTATTTATATATCCTATCTATTCCCGGTTTTAAATTATTTATATTAATTGAATATAACTATTCTATCAGAATATTTGTTCTTTATATGATCGATCTAAGAAAGTAAAAAAAAAAAAAAAATGGCAGGATATATTCCATATATAATGGAAGAATGTGGAAAACAAGACAAAATTTTTTTAGAATGACACTGGAAACTTATGTCAAGGGATGTAGCGCAGCTTGGTAGCGCGTTTGTTTTGGGTACAAAACAAGAGATCAATTTTGAGCAGTAACAAGAGATCAATTT